>JAECUM010004242.1:0-151663 GCA_016617855.1 Megalonaias nervosa | reverse complement strand
GAAATGGCCAAAATACAAATAATCATCACAAAAAGGTACGTTTCACAGGCAAGAAGTTGCAAGAGACTGTACCTAACAAAGGGCAGTCCAAATATTATGTGTGGCAGAAACATGGGCTGAATTCTGTTTTTATGCTATTATGTGACAATAAAAGAGAAATATATACATTGTACCTACTGTAACCATGAATTCTGGTCACCCTGACCTTAAACTTGTATCGTTTTAACACCAAATAACTGAGAACTGCCCTATCTAAGATTCACCGACAGTGTATCAATAAAGTTTGATGCAAAATGGCAGCAAATAGTTTTGAGTTATTGATAGACCACAGGTACCATTTCAACTAAAATGACCTTGAATCTTAACCAAACTGACCTAAAAGTAAAATGAAAATGTTTGGTTTACAGTTACTTCCATATCTGGCCTTTTGACCCATCAATAAAATGTAAGCTTTCTAACCAAAGGCAACATACACTATACCTGAAGGATTCTTAAGCTGAACATTTGCCTGTAGTAACCCTGACATTTGACTCTTGAACCTTTAAATTCAAAATGGAATTCCACCAACCTAAGCAAGTCAACTTGTAAACTTTGTTTATAAATGACTAAAGGAAACTTTAAACCACCAAACTGGCACTATTTTCATTTACAGACATATCCACAAATGGGCATGTGGAGATGACTTTCATTGTTTCCCCCCACCGCACCATTTTGGGTCTTGGGAAAGGGGATACAGTGTATTGAAATAACCAATTTAATTATGTAGTTATCTAAGATTAAATATAACTATACATCTCTGTTTGACATGTCTGCTTATCATCAGATCTATATTTGCCAAATGTTTACAATGTATAAAAAATAGAAACTGATTGATGTTCTGTCTGAAATTAACTCGCCTTTATTAAATGTTAAACAGCTTTAAAGGGTTTGCCCTTACATTTGACTATCACATGACATGTATTTCACAACTTTTTCAAGATCCAATGCTTATTCCAGTAAGATCTACTATGAAGCTTGCAACTTGTCAGCACAAGTGTACATCCTTGCCACCAAAAAAAATGGTATACTCCATTGCCAGATACTGACATCAAAGATCTGAATTCTTTCTGACCCTGGTAATGGGAAAATCTTTGGCATCAGCTTTCTCTAAGGCCAAAGTGCTGACATGCTGGACTAGCAGGAATCTATATATTACTTTGATCTGATTTTTCTGAGAATGATAATGATGAGTGATAAGTAGAAACCTCTTTGAAAAAATCTGAAGATATGATCAGCAGCTCCAAACCATTTTGAAAACTCCAATACACAGCAGGGTGTAGCAACATGACTGTTTTTTTCAGATTGTGATCAGTAAGTGAAAGCTGTATTTGGAATCTGACTCCTTCAAGGTCTTACCAATACAAACAACATTACTGCTGTCATTCCATTTAAAATTTAGGATACAGAGTGGATGGATATAAGACATAACTCTTTCCAAAATGGAGTAGATGAGACACATAGGTAAATAAAACAATGTTCACATCAAACTGCATCTACATCTGCTGAATGGATCTTGAATTATGCTGAATGTGACCATCATCCAAGTCCTATATGAAGACAAGAATATGCTCAATATGGAACACAACTATGTCACCACAGAGTAGTCAACAATAATCACATAAATGCACATGAATGCTCATGAAACCTTGTTCATGCCAACCACATTGGAATATTCTGAATGGTTTTTGACCTTTGCCAGTTACAAAAAACATCACATATGATTATAAGAAGCTAATTATCATGAGCCATAACTCTATCCAAAATAACATGGCAAAACCCATAAAACTCACATATAAATCTATGAGGCAATCTTCATACCAAACTATACAAAGCAAAATCCCATGCAAAGATATGAAGTTAATTGTCAAGGGTCATACCTCTATAAAAAATAAAGCTATCCAAAATGGAGTTGACAAGACAACCCCATAAATGGGAACAATGATGTCTGTGAGACAATGCACACTATAAATTGCATCAGAATATGTTGAATGGTTCTTGAGCTATGTTGTTATAAGGATCTGCTGTTGGGGAGATGTTGAATTTATTTAAAATATGGTAAGAACTCAATCTAAACTGGACCTGAAAAGATAAACCTTTTAAAAGGCACATGTACATGTTATAGGTAATTCAATGACCAGTGGTGCAGCAAGAAATTTTGCCTCCAGCAAAACTTAATTCTGAGGCCCAATGGTAATAAAGTAAAGGTTGTTGGATGGGAAAATTGGACCTGCATCCCCAGTTGTTGTGGGGATTTGCTTGGGTGGATGCCATGCTCTCACAGACCAAACGGCATCCCATTATGTATAAGGGTTGCTTATCCTTCTTAATTACAGAAAGTATGAGTGGACAGATAGGGTGATTACTATACAGCATCCCACAGCTTCATATGGGGGTTGGGAGTGGTGGCTCTAACTACAGTAGCAAGACTTCAAGGCAAAAATTGCAGTTACATGTTTAATCTACTAATGAATCCCTGTCTGGCAGAGTAATTCCCAGACTACCATAAATATTCAAATGATGATCAATAAATTGTCTACAAGTTACAACTGCTTAATCTCAAATCACACTTGTCACATCCAATATGTATTTTTGCCAAAGATCAAATACAAAACCCCTATTTCCTATAAAAAAATAAACTAATTAAAGCCAACAAATCTTATCTATAAGATCATCAGTAACTTCAGCATTTAAAGTCTATGACAGATCCTGTAAAAACATTGAATGAGTGGTTTCATTAACACACACACACTCACACACACACACCCATAATGGCAACAAATTCTGGGTTAGAGGTCAGTGGTGAAATGAAGAAATCTTCTGGGAAAGATTCTGCTTATTCAGAAACTCCCATTCAGTTCTGCACTTTTTGTCAAACATGTATTTGGTCTTTCCAATCCAATACCATGAGCACACCTACATTTTGTTGGAAAAGCATGTCACCTCTGTCACATAATCCTGGAGACTTCAATGATAGGCATCTCTGAAGACCTTCTATATACGGCAACAAACTGCCCCATATACCTAAAAATGTGCCAAAACAAATCAAGGGAAGAATACAAATGTCACAATACAAATTTGCAACCCATATCTTCACCTCTGTCTGCGTGGGTTCGAGTCTAGGATTCGGCGAATGTGGATATGTGAGAAAGCTTGCAAGTAGCTTCTCATGGGTCGGTGGTTCTTTCCGGGGATTTCCCAGTTTCTTCCTCCACCATTAATACTGGCCGCCATGTATAGCCTATTGTGTGCTGAAAAATGGCGTTAAGCACAACAACAACAACAACAACAGCAACCCATATTCTCAATACCAGTTCCAGTTAAACAAACTACAAACCATTCCAGCTGCAAACATCATATGGGTACAATTAAAAATTGCTACCCAGCCCACACCCTCAAGAAAGTTGCTTATGCCTAGTATAGCCATAATCTGTTGCTTGAAAGGAGCCTACCTTTAAAGGAAACATGCTCACATTCACTCTCACTTTTCCTGCAGGAATGACATCATGTTTTTAAAGCAACTTTAAAATTATTTACACTTTGCACAGTAGAATACAATTTCTCTCTCCTGTCTGAGGCTGATTATTGCCATCTGTAAAATACATATCCTGTAAAACACGATACGACCAAAACAATCCCGAAACACTATGTTGCCTAAAAACGGTGACTATAATAGTTTGTTGGTACTCCAGAACATACTGGATTCTGGTTTATTATCAGTACACATTAAAAAACACAGTCCTAAAAGTGACTTCATTTTGGATTAAGACAGTCTGCATCAGAAAGTTTCATTCTGACTGAGTTATGCTCTTATTTGTTGCAGGATATAAGTCAGTCTTTTCATCAATGTTCTCAATCAAGACATCTGGCAGGCATATCTAGAGGAAATCTAACAGGATGTTTCTGGCCCCACAATACCTATAGGACCTAGTGGGCAGGGTGTTCAATACTTTTACAAGTACAAGGGTTTTCCACAAAAATAGTATTTTTTTATATTTTACTTCAAAACATTTACATGTACAGATTTACTGAATATAGGTGGGTGCAAGTGGCAAAGTTGCCAGAATAAATCCTTGGACTCCAGCACCTAATGCCACCAATGAGTGGGAGATGTGGGATGAATGGTGGTAAATCTCCTCATTCATTTGGATAGTACCCAGAATGCATTCCTTCTAAAACATTGCTTTTGGGATCATACATTCCTATCACTATATTCATCAGCCCCAACATCACTTTCTTCACTTTTATCTTCATTATTATAATTATCACCATTTACTGGTAATTAACGAACACTTATCCCTTCATGACACTGCTCAAAAGCAGTTCTTGCTGCAGCATCACACTCACTTGCCCAGAATCCAGAGAATTCTGTTTTTTAAGACATGACTGACATAATGCAAATTTTCCTACCTCCAAAGGCCAAAACATTTTAAAATCTTTATGTACTCACTTTTAACCCTGATGTTTTATTTCCACATGCATTGCTACATCAAACATTGTCAGTTTGGCATATGATCAGATAAGCATGATACCAAACATAACATAGAGACTGCCAGGAGATTCCTTATTCAACTATGCATAGTCACATGCTTTGGCCCAGCCCCAGGGCAAGGTAAATGAGGCAATCGCCTTAAGCCCAGCGCTTCTCCGCAATGCAATTTGTTTGCTTGGGGCCCCATGCTCATCGCTTATTGCCTTGGGCCCTGCACATCCTAGGGTTGGGCCTGCACATGCTTAAATATTCAATAGATGAATAAACTACCAAGAGGATCCTTATCCAATCATGCATAAACTGTTACATGCTTAAATATTTAAAAGACCAAAAATCGACTAAGAGCTTCTTTATTCAATCATCCATAAATAGTCACATGCTTAAATATTCAATATATCAAATTTTTACAAAAAGCCAGGAGATTTTTTATTCAACCATCCACAAATAGCCAGGTACTTCACTATTCAATAAACAAATAATGCCAAGAGATTCCTTATTTGCTCATCAAAAAAAAACGCCAGGTGCTTCAATATTAAACAGACCCAAAACGGCCAGGATATTCCTTATTTCTTCATCCATAAAAAGCCAAGTGCTTCAATATTCAATAACCAAAAAATGCCTGGAGATTCCTTATTCATTCATCCAGAAACAGCCAGGTGCTTCAACAATGAATGGCCCATAAACTGCAGGGAGATTCCTTATTCATTCATCCAAAAACAGCCAGGTGTTTCAAAAGAGAATGGCCCATAAACTGCAAGGAGATTCCTTATTCATTCATCACAAAACTGCCAGTGTTTCAACACTGAATGGCCCATAAACTGCAATGAGATTCCTTATTCATTCATCAAAAAACTGCCAGTGTTTCAACACTGTTCGGCCCATAAACTGCAAAAAGATTCCTTATTCATTCATCAAAAAACTGCCAGTGTTTCAACACTGAATGGCCCATAAACTGCAAGGAGATTCCTTATTCATTCATCAAAAAACTGCCAGTGTTTCAACACTGAATGGCCCATAAACTGCAAGGAGATTCCTTATTCATTCATAAAAAAAACTGCCAGTGTTTCAACACTGAATGGCCCATAAACTGCAAAGAGATTCCTTATTCATTCATCAAAAAATTGCCATTGTTTCAACACTGAATGGCCCATAAACTGCAAGGAGATTACTGAATCACTCATCATCCTGCTGATTAATTTTCAATCATCCATAAGATGCCATGTGATTCAGTATTCAATGAGCAGTGAGGACAGGTTAAAACTGAGATAAACTTATGAAGCCAGTGTTATATTGGACACAAATGTTTTATCTGTTGTATGTATTGTCTTGCTTATATATATATATATATATATATATATATATATATATATATATATATGTTTACAGTGTACAGCCTGCCAGACTGTGCATTACTATGTGCAGTAGAATATGTTTCTAAAGGTTGTCTCAAAACACCCTGTAGCATGAATATGTAAGCGAGTGACAGAATAAAATTGTTTACCATAATAGCACGTGCATTGCATTCTGGAGCATATTACATACCCACCCTATTCGCCTTTCTCTCAGTGCAATCAGAAGTTTTCATAGAGAGCAGTTGCGAAACTCTCTTTAGTAGGTAGTAGTATTTGTAGATTATAGATCTATATTTACATATATATCATATTTCTTTTACAAGAAATATAAGTAAGTTATTACACTGAAGTCTCAGGACTGTAGATAGTTTATAACTATGAATGATATTTGGATTATATTTGCATCACATATGAATTGTGTGAGGCTGTATTGTCTCTATTGTAATTCTTGTTTGTACCTATTTGTACTTGATTTTTACTCTATATGTTGTAGGTTTAATAGCTACCTACCTTACATCTGCAAATAAATTTATATTGACTAGTGAATGAATTATTATTATTCAATCACCTGATCTACACTTATTAGAAGAAAATCTTATGGACACTGATATGCAGTCATGTTCTGCTGAAATTTAAGGTTCACCAATCAAATTACAGTTTTCTTATGTCTGAAAGCGAAAAACAAAAATTGGAACATACTGTTACACTTTATCTGATAATAACTAAAAATGTGTGGACTTGAAATTTCATTAAAATATGAACTTTCATTGGTGCATATCTGGTCTCTACAATGTTTGAGATCTTGATTTTAATCTGATTGATACATGACATTGATTTTATTCTGACTGATACATGTCACTGATTTTAATCTGACTGATATATGACACTGATTTCAATCCAATTAATACATGTCATTGATTTTAATCCAATTGTTATATGGCATTGATTTTAATCCAATTGATATATGGCATTGTCTTTAATCCACTTGATACATAGCATTCATTTTAATCCTATTGATACATGTCATTCATTTTAATCCTATTGATACATTAAATCCAACTGATGACACTGATTTTAATCTGATTGATACAGGATACTGACCTTAATCCAATTGATACATGACACTGATTTTAATCCACTTGATACATAACATTCATTTTAATCCACTTGATACATAACATTCATTTTAATCCTATTGATACATGTCATTCATTTTAATCCTATTGATACGTCATTCATTATAATCTGATTAATACATGACATTGATTTTAATTCGCTTGATATATGACATTGAATTTAATCCAATTGATAAATGACATTGATTTGAATTCGACTGATACACGACATTGATTTTAATCTGATTGATACATGATATTAATTTTAATTCAACTGATACATGATATTGATTTTAATTCGACTGATACATGACATTGATTTTAATCTGATTTACACATGACATTGATTTAAATCTGATTGATACATGAAACTGATTTCAATCTGATTGATACATGACAATGATTTTAATCTGACTGATACATGATATTGATTTTAATCCAAACTGACATATGACACTGATTTTAATTCGCTTGATATGTGACATTGATTTTAATCCAATTGATAAATGACATTGATTTGAATTTATCTGATACATGACATTGATTTTAATCCGATTGATACATGACACTAATTTTAATCCAACTGATAAATGACATTGATTTGAATTCAACTGATACATGACAATGACTTTAATCTGACTGATACATGATACTGAATTTAATCCAAACTGATACATGACATTGATTTTAATCCGATTGATACATGATACTGACTTATTCAAAATTATGTAGCTACTGAATCTCTAATAGACAACAAGAAAGTAATGTTTTTTTTGTACAACTGCCAATAGTTGAAATTCCTTTTTCTCAAATCATCAATGTTTTGGGTTTATTTCATTTTCAATGAAAATGTTGCTTAAATGAAAATTCATTCTCTGTATCAGCTTGTGTATAAATCACACCCAACTGATAGACCCAGATCTATATGTACCAGTAGATCATAGTTCATACTGATCTTTCTTCCTATGATTTCAAGCCAATAACCTGGTCTGTCATCACATTGTGCACATCTGGTTTAAGTAAAGATAGATTTGTTATCTAGGAAAAAACAGTAATGGCAGTTGGCTAACAGTCTAAGAAAAAAAAAGTCTGCAAAAATTTCAGACATATTTGCAAGCAATTTAGGAAGAAACACAGCAAGTCTAAAAATATATCAACAGTTTAAATTAATTTTGACTGGGAAAACATAAGGAAGAATACACACATTCTAAATTATGGTCTTTGTTACAGTGGAAAGAAAAAAAAGGTATAATATCTACATGACATCCAACTGAAATTAGGCAAATAAACCATGTGCTATCAGAAGAAACATTCTGTTACCATGGAAATATGAAAATGAAAATACTCTTAAAGACAAGACCTGACATGGGTAATTAGAACTGTTCCCCAGAAACACATCATTTTGGAAGCTTCGCACAAATATGTGGGGAAAAACAAATAGCAATATTCACATGTAAATATCCTTGGGGAAAAGATCAGACATCCATTAACATTGTTATCAGAAATTACAGCTATCAAACAATTCCTCCATCCCATCAGCAGGAAATAAACTTTTTTCCTTAGTATAACCTACACATATCTAAGAAAAGTGTACAAATAAATCTGCAGTAACATACTGCATGTTTCCCATAACACGCCCAAGGGCTAGCCTAATAAATTTGTCAAAAAGTTGTGGGTTGGTTTATTATCAGGCAAAGATATTGGACATAAATACTTACCACAATTTGTGAAATATACAGATATCAGCTTATCATTGGATAAATACAGTTATGTAACGGCAGATCTTGATCAACAACTATTTTCTGGCATCCCTCAAATATGACAAATCAGAGAGATAAGCTTGTGCTGATCATGCAAGGATACTCATACCTGACTTGTGCATGCTTCTTTAAGAGGTAACTTCAACCTGAGTGTGTACACTGCCAGTGTCCACTCAAAGTGGAACACACTGTTTTTGAAGGTGTTGATTTCAGGTGTTCATACAGAAGAATTTTGCCATTAAATGCTTGAATCAACTTGATAAGATGTACCACCCCAAAAAATCTGATTTTTTATGTAAACGCACTTTATACAACAAAATTTAATCATGTTTAAATAATTATATATGATGTGTTATTTTTATATTTTGCTTAATATACACTCGTTAGAATATTAATTTTTTTCTTAAATTTTTATATTTTGTCTTGTCTTCATCTTCACATTTATTTGGAAGAGTTTATCTTCTGTCATTTTTATGAAATTCTTTTTACATTTATTGAACATTTACCAATCACTGGCACCTTATAGCCACTATTGTGCTGAGGTACCTTAAAGTGCTACTACAAACAAACCAATGAAAAGTTTAAGACTAGCTGCATTCACACGATTCCATCATACACTAAAACCAACCTGACATCAAAAAGAGCAATAATTCTTTAATAAAACATTACAGGTGTACCGTAATTTTTTAAAATGCGAATCTTCACATGATGACCAAATTTCATTGTGACCCATCAAAAAGTGCGAGACTAAGTAAGTTTACAAGATTCTGTCTAACAGTGCATTCAGCTTAATTTTTAAAAGGGCAATAACTCTAACAAAAATTATTTGAGCAATGTGATTTGTCGATACATGTGTCCTCTGATGATGACTATAATATATATGTTTTATGGTGATCCACTGAAAACTGAGACTATTTCATTGTTTTCTCCATGCTTCCCAACTTGCACATTTTTTTAAAAACAGTCAAACTAAAAAAGGCACACGCAAATATCACAAAATTCACACAAAGATAGCTGTCTCTATTGAATGCTATCATGTGCTGTGTCCTGACTATCAACAAATCCACCAAGTCATCAAGACATATGGCTTTCTCACTCTGGCTTTTTGACAAGCTTATCAATAATCATGATTACTTCCTGCTTAATGATGGAACTCTGAAGTGAGAGAATCACAAAGAATTAAAGAATGTCTCACTGACACTGATAATGGCTGATGGTCTGATAGAAATACCAATACTATCACCTTAGTTAGGACAGGAAACAACTAAATTGAAATTAATGACAATAGGACTTTTCCTCAGCATCTCTAAGTAAATAGCTTGTCTGATCAAGCAAGAAAATAGAATAATCACGATGTTTATATCCCAAATAAAAAGGACGGCATGAAAATGACCAAAATGAGAAGAATAAATATCTCATTTTGTCAGCAGCTGTGTAGCACTTTAAAAGGAACATTAATGATAGAACTATTGTATTTCAATTCAATGCGTATATACTGTTGAAATTCTTTTATTCAGTAAGAGTATGGGAAAATAATTTAACAACAGTTTAATATGAAAATGAACTATTAGTATGAATGGACTCCAGTAATTTACAAGAACATCATGCAAAAGGTTCATTATTGTGATGATGCAATAAGAAAGTAATATATAAATAACTGAAGAAAAGGGAAGGGCCCCTGAAAGTACAAAGGACCTCATGAACCCATGGTTCGGGAACATTTTCTTGTAAAGCTGATGAAAAAACTTCTAGCTACTTGCACAAGATTCTATTATTGATGGCATTCAGCTGCAAGTCAAAAAGGGCAATAACTTAAAACTTGCAGGAGCACAGTCATATGACAACGTAAACATGTTCATGTGATGACCATAAAATTTGCCAAGATAGGATTTAGACCCAAACACCAAACCTTGTAAGAGCAGACACCAAAAACAACTTCATCTATTGACATATAAATTCATCCTCAACTAGAAGCAGTATAATCTAAGCTGCCATTTAACACTGAAATATTATATTCCCCTAACTGACTTGTCAACAACTCCTCTCAAAAACACCAAAAATGACCAGTGGATTCCTGCAAATACACTTATCCCTAAATATACCAATGGAATTGATTTCTGCCGATGCACTTTTCCCTAGAGAGACCTATGGAATTGATTCCTGCAGATGCACTTTTCCCTACAGAGACCTATGGAATTGATTCCTGCAGATGCACTTTTCCCTACAGAGAATTGATTCCTGCAGATGCACTTTTCCCTACAGAGAACTGATTCCTGCAGATGCACTTTTCCCTACAGAGACCTATGGAATTGATTCCTGCAGATGCACTTTTCCCTACAGAGACCTATGGAATTGATTCCTACAGATGCACTTTTCCCTACAGAGACCTATGGAATTGATTCCTGCATATGCACTTTTCCCTAAAGAGACCTATGGAATTGATTCCTGCAGATGAACTTTTCCTAAAGAGACCTATGGAATTGATTCCTGCAGATGCACTTTTCCCTAAGAAGACCTATAGAATTGATTCCTGCAGATGCGCTTTTCCTTATTAACCAGATTGACAGTCATCATAATATTGTATGAATAAGGAACACAATCAGTTTCATCATGCTGAAAAATGACCTAATTACTAGATGTTTATTCAGAGTAAAACAGATACAGTGACTGCCAGGGCTATCTGCTATTCAAACTGCTTGACACTTTCATCATTCATGCTGAACAAGTGTTTCTCAATGGGAGGATTTTTTTTATACCCTTAAGGAACCCTGAGAAAATGTTAACAAGTTTTAATTCTGGGCTTAGTTCTATGTCTATAACATTATCTATGAACAGATTTCCAAGAAACTTTGACACAATCATTTTGAAACAGCTAGCAATGTAAACAAACAAAATGAAACAAAACAAAAAACAAAACCCCAAACCCCAAACCAAATGAACTGTGGATGGTTTCCAAAACTTTCTGGTCCAGATCCAAAGTTCCTGGCTTTGAGCCATCCAAGATGAAGCAATCTTGAACCCTGCACATGGTAGTATGATGCTACTATAGGTTTGGGGTCAGTTACTGGTAATTGGGCACAATTTATAATGCTAATGTAAGAAGTCACTTGGTGCAAGTATTTATCAAAGTCACTTTGGTATTATTTTTTCCCTAATCCTGTCCAGAAGTCCATCCAAGAAAGTTGTATGAAGGGCATGATTGACTGATGAAATGTCAGCAGTTAATGATTAAACAAAATGATATGTTGTTAATGAAATCCTGAATAAAGCAACCAATGATCATGGCATTCACCAAAGCCTCCTATTTTGGGGGATGTCTATGCATTAGATATGTCTATGTATTGTGAATGTCTATATATAGGCAGTCTATTTCAGGGGATGTCAATGCATAGGGAATGTCCATGTATACAGGGAGATGTCAATGTATAGGGGATATCTAAGTACAGGGAATGTCCATGTATAGGCAATGTCAATGTATAGTGAATGTCCGTGTATATAGGGAGATGTCTATGTACAGGGAATGTCTATGTAGAGGCGATGTCTATGTTTAGAGAATCTCTATGTACAGGAAAGACAAATATATGTTTACAGTTGCCCTTTAGTATACTGTGACCCCTCAGGTAAAGATGGCATGTTCAACGACCCTGTCAAACTGTCTAGCTACAACTACATAGTTCACCTGAATTAGTTCTTGCCTGATGAGTACCAGATTAGCCCAAGTAATAAAAAAACATATCAATGTTTCCTCTGATTTGAAAAAAGGAGGTCAGTAAATATTTGTTTGTTTAATTTCGTAAAAATTTATGAATTTTTACATTCTTAATTAGTTCCATTTGTTGAACTAAAGAACTACAAAGTATTTTAAATACCTAATTTTAATACCCCTCCCTCCATCAAAATGGAGTCCATGGGATTTTAGAAGTCTGTCTGGTTACAGGAAACAGACTTTTTTTCACTTGGCCTTAACATGATGAAATACCCTTTTGTGTGTGTTGCCATGTACAATATACCTTATTTTGACACACAAGCTGTCCTACTTGTAACATTTAACTGTAAGGTGGCTCCATTTTTAAAAAAAATAAGGTACAGGTTTACATCTCCTTCAAACCTTATATTAATTTGGTATCACTACAGAGACCTTATCAGACAAACAAAACAGCATTTAAACTTAATTATGAATCAATATTTCTCATTTGTGAATGTTTCTAAAATAAGTTTCTTGAATCTTCTTGTGCACAGAACACAGACAGTGCCCTCGTAACACACAAACTTTTTTTTTTTTTTTTTACTTTCTCTGCCCTAGGTCAATTTAGGATGTGCAAGAGTAAATGGAAATCCATCCTGGATTGCTAACTGCCTTCATTGTTTTCTGGTTCCCTTTACCTCAAACACAAATCAATGCCAAGATCAGGATGCTCTATACAGTGTTTCGACCTAAGTAAAATTGGCATAAAGTATAAAAACAAAAATGCAAGCTTGTCACATTTGGCATCCAGAATCAAGGTGGTACCATGGAAAAATCTATCTGACTGTGAGTCACTGATCTGTTTAACATCATACTGACTTATGGTAATTAAGGTTTAGAGAACCTTCGTGCAGATTAAGGCATGTGTGATCAAAGTCAACCATCTGCAATCTTTTGGAGGCAATCCATGTATGCATCTATTCTAAGCATATCAATGG
Source organism: Megalonaias nervosa (assembly GCA_016617855.1). Lineage (NCBI taxonomy): Eukaryota > Metazoa > Mollusca > Bivalvia > Unionida > Unionidae > Megalonaias > Megalonaias nervosa. Next base: position 138,225 of record JAECUM010004242.1, on the reverse strand, counting down.
TCTCAGAAATTGCAAAATTGATTACCCGAGATTGCCTGACCTGTGCAATTTGTTGGATGAGATGGGCTATTGAAACTCAATTATCAAGTCATTATACTCGTCTTCTTTGGTTTGGCAAATCAATAGCATTTTCATATCCTGTATGGATTTTAATCTATACCATGTGATAAAACCCACCAACCAACAGTGAGAGTTATAGTCGGAACTCTCCATTTCGATTTAAAGCATTAGCACATCATACTTTATAACACTTACGTTTTCTTAAAAAACAACATGCAAAAACACTTGTACTTCTGTCATTTAGCAAGTATATATATATATATATATATATATACACACACACACACAAACAATAAGGATGTCTTCATTGAAAAAAAATTAGCAAAGCAATAAATATGGAAAATAAGAATATTATCAAGTTCGTAGTCCAAATTATTTTCATACTGTTTAAAAATTTGTACATGTATTAGATAGCTCCTGGCCATTTAAAGCGATGACAGTTGCAGTTACATTAATAAGGAGTCACTATTTTTGTCAAGTCAAAGAACAATGTAAGTCCAAAGTTTTCTGAAAAAGCTTGTGAGAAAATAAAGTGCAAAAATACAAAAAAGTTCTCCTACCAGTGTGAACAAATGGAGGATATCTTAATAAAAACTACACAAGGACACATTTCGGAACATGAGTCACTCTAAGAATTCAACTCACTTGGAATTGATTGAACAATAAAGAAATAATGACTTGTAAATTATATTATTGCATGTGGAGAATTATCAGGTATAATGTAACAAGGATGATTTGTTGTATTTTATTGCATGTCAAATGCAACAAACACATCCATAACACCAGTTAAGAAATGAAATGCTTCTTTCTCTGAGTCACCTTTTATAACTTTTGTGTTAACAAATGCTCTATTTGACCATACATTAGGAGCTTTAGGGAAGGGCTGCATTTATCTTTCTGTGGATACATAGGTATCTAGTATCTACAGATAGATACATGATGAAATACTCTAGAAAACTAGGTATCCGCAGAAAAATAAAAGTCAAAATACTCTGTAGGAAACTAAGTATCGACAGAAAGATCAATGTCAAAATACATGTACTCTGTAGGAAACTAGGTATGTACAGGGAGATAAATCACAAAGTACTCTGTATGACAATAGATATTTTCTGAGAGATAAATCACAAGCTACTCTACAGGAAACTAGGTATCAACAGGGAGATCAATGCATAAAATACTCTGTAGGAAACCAGGTATTTCAAGGAGATAAATCATAAAATACTCTGTAGGAAACCAGGTATTTCAAGGAGATAAATCATAAAATACTCTGTAGGAAACCAGGTATTTCAAGGAGATAAATCATAAAATACTCTGTAGGAAACCAGGTATTTCAAGGAGATAAATCATAAAATACTCTGTAGGAAACCAGGTATTTCAAGGAGATAAATCATAAAATACTCTGTAGGAAACCAGGTATTTCAAGGAGATAAATCATAAAATACTCTGTAGGAAACCAGGTATTTCAAGGAGATAAATCATAAAATACTCTGTAGGAAGCTATGTACCTCTAGAGAGATGTAAAAATACTCTATAGGAAAAGAGAGATAAATGTCAAAATAGTGTGTAGGAACTTGGTAACAACAGAGAGATAAATCACAACATTCTCTGTAGGAAACAAGGTACGGATATATCTACAGGGGGTGATCAATGAAAATAGTGTGCAATCCTTCCCAGAATCCTAATTTATGATCAGCATTAACTCAAATAAAGCATTTCTCTTACAAAATTTAGAGAAGGTGAATCACAGAAAAGAAGCATTTATGGATGCATTGTTTACCAGTAGCTCAGAAATTAGCAACTGAAACAGTACACGTTTTAATCTTACTTATAATACTACTAACGGATCAGCAAGGTTTGGCCTCCACTGATACGTCCTTTGGCAAGGTACTTTACTAGAATTTCCTCCGCATTAAACAATTAACTTGTGTTGCTGTGTTATTAACCAGCAAACCAAATTAAAACCAAATTTATTCTCAAATGTCACCAAAACAAAAGATATAAAAGATGTACAATTATCTTACCTACTCAAGGGACACCCATTTAGTTGGAATATGTGACAAACCATGCTGTTATAAAGTCATAGTGCATGGGTTTGATTCTGATCAGAGGCAGTTTGGACATTTCAAGTATGGAGAAGTGAACTTCCACAGTAGTTGTACATGTAGTAGGTTTTAATGTGACAACAATATCAACCAAATACTTAGTATCTCAAAATGAAAATTGCTTTTGCGGATAAAAATATTTCTATGCCACTGAAATCAATAACCAGTCAGAAGACAGGTGTTGGTAACAAGCATCTAAAGCATGATTTATTTGACAAATATTATAAGTCTGGGGAAAAAAAAGACACTTAAACTGGATGAGTCAAAGTGAATAAAAGCATCCGCTTGGGAAATCAAAAGTCAACATTAAGCTGGCCTTAAACAGAATAAATGAGGCACATTTACATACACTAAATACCCAAGATCAGAAAACATGAAAAATAGTCCCTCAAAGGAACTTGTGATCTACTGTCTAAATAGAATTTGCAGGATTCCAAGATCAGATTGTTCTTTCTTTGAACTACTTAGTGTAATATTCCTAATAGATAACAAGATGGCCACTGTGGTATCCATATTGTCAGATCTCCACCAATTTCAATTAGGATCAACTAGGCATCATCAGAAGTCTTTTGGTACAAAGCACACATCAATATGACCAACCATTCAGAAGAACTAGTGTAAACATGATTTTCAAGAAGAACTAGTGTAAACAAGATTTGCAAGATTTCATTTAGGACTATCTAGACATCATTTAAAGTTTTCTGGTGATAAACTTTGTTGACATGACTTTCCATTTAGGAGTAGCAATAACAAGATTTTCATGACAGCTGCCATAGTGGCCATAATGGACATAACATCAGCACCATTTTCATTTGGGTGCAACTAGACACTATAAGAAATCCTTTGGTGAAAGCTCTGTGTTGATATGATTATCAATCGAGAAGGAATAGCTACATCAAGATTTTCAATATGGTTATCATGGTGGTCAAATTTAAGGTCATTTCAGTACCATTTTCACTTAGGACCAACTTGAATTCAGTAAGTATTTTTGTCAAAACTCCATGTCAGTATGACTTCTATTTAGGAGGAGGAAGAATAACAAGATTTTCAAAATGGCCACCATGGCAGTGGCTATAGTGGAAGTTAGAATAGCACCATTTTCATTTACACCCAACTTTCTAAGACATCGTCATGGCCATCTATCTAGAAGGAATATTGATAACAAGATTTTCAAGATAGCCATCATGGTGGCCATACTGGTAGTCAGAATTGCACAGTTTTCAATGAGGACCAATTAAACCAGAAGTCTTTTGGTAAAAACCCTGTCTTTTGGTAAAAACCCTGTCTTTTGGAGAAAACCCTGTCTTTTGGTGAAAACCCTGTCTTTTGGAGAAAACCCTGTCTTTTGGTGAAAACCCTGTCTTTTGGAGAAAACCCTGTCTTTTGGTGAAAACCCTATGTCAGCATGACTTTCTATTCCTGAAGTACAGTGATAAGAATACTTTCAATTTGGTTTTCAATACTAGATGTCATATCAGCAAATCATAAGAAGTTTTTCTGTGAATATCCCATGATATGAAATCCATTCTGGAAAAGTAGTGAGAATATTTTCAAGACTACCACCGTGCCAGCTATAATGGATGCCCATGAGGCACCATTTTCATTTAGGACCAAATAAATATTGCGATAAATGTGTATAAAAATTTCCAGGCAATCCTCCAAGTAGTTTAGAAGGAATAGTGATAACAAACTTCTCATAAGGGACAGATGGAATACATACATCAGAGGACCAACAACAAACCATCCCATTAAGTTCCTCTGGTCTAAGACCAGTAGAGCTAAAATTGGCAAATCACTACATAGACACAGAGAGAAACAACAGAAATACTTCATTAGCATCCATTTTGGTTCAAGCTTCAGAATCTAAACTGTATCTGACCAGAAAATTATTAAACTCAAATCTGCTTGACCCAGTCAAAATCTAAAACTCAGAAAATGCTTGTGGAAAATTGCAATATTAAAGCATTGTGACAAGCACAATCATTATTTAACCAAGCATCTGAAGAATTATCTAAACAACAAGTTACATATACACAATGCATACAAAACATTTGAAAATATTTTATGCTGCAAATATACTGTATTTGTAAGAGTTAGGAGAAATAAAATGATGTTAACATGTTATAAATACCACTGAAATCCAAACATTTTTATGCAAAAGATGTATTATTTTATAAAGAATATACAGTTTATAGCCAAACTACTGTTTTTATCTGACGATATAACTATGCAGGATGACATGCCCCATCATCCCCCAACAACCCCCTTTTTGACAAACTTTTGACAATTACTTAAGGGTGTTTGGTAATAATAAGTCCACTTCATTCTTTTATGACATTTTTGTTTCAAAAACTTTAAATTTTGACAATTTACGAAACTGGTTGCTTGATCTTATCATGGGAGAAGCATTGTAAAATGTTCTAGCCAGGAAAGCTCAAAAGAAGCTGCAATATTCAGATCTCTTAAAGTTCCCTTCTCATAGAAGACAAAATATTTTTTTTATTAAGCTGTCAAACAAGCCAAAAAATTCTTTGCTGAAGAATTCACCCTGATATGTCCCATGTGGAAACACTTGTATGGACTGGAGGAATGTGACTTCAGTTTTATTACAGTTTCAAGTGAAGGCTTATGGCAAATTGCTGTTTTTTTTGTTGGTGTTATCTTGGGTGCCTAACTAAGAATAGTATAGATTCTGATTGGTCATCTCATAATACACCATTGTTGGTTCATTATGCAATAGAGATCTGGGTTTTTTTTCTTTGTGTGTGCCTTATACACTATTATCATTACATATAGTGCTTTCTCATGAAATTCATCAGAAGATTGAGATATGGATTGCAGTTGCATAAAATGGTTAACTGACAATCATAGAGGCGGACAAAAATTTATTGCAAGGGAGAAGTTGATACATCTGGTGGTGTTCTCAGTTTCTCTCTATTATTCACCCATTTGCCTGACACGTCCACAATTAATCCAGAATCTTATCTGAATTTCAACAGCAAATCAAATAAAGTTCAACATAAAAGAACAAGAGGCCTAAGTGGGGAAACATCACTTTCTTGGCTTACAAAACTTAACAGCTGACCATCATTCTAAGCAGATGTTTGTGTCACATTTTTTTTCCCCATTTGACTTTATCTTGAAAAAAAAAAATCTTTCTAATGATAAAGATAGTGTTCCCATTCATGCAAAAAAGTACATGAATCAGACATTAACAGCAGTTGGCACATACAAAGCATTGGCCAAATATGCGCAGTTCACATACAGAAATGGAAGCCTGGTGCACACACTAAATTACATTAAGTATCTGTGGGTTGGGCCAAGGCATTTTGGTATTCTGGATCCTTCTGGTTCACTCTATGGGAGGATGAACTGTCATCATACAGTTGGGGTATTTTTCTTCTGGGAAAAGAGTCAGCTAGGCAACAGCAATAGGTTATCTATTATTGATATTAAACTCACACAGTTTTGTGGAACTTGCTTTTCCTTCTTTGTCCCTGTGAAACTGACATTTAACCTTTAGACCCCTTGTTTCACATGCAAGCAATGTACAATTTTTGGTCAAAGTAGGTAATGAAGACTCAAAATATTGAGGAAAACCTTTTTCTAAGAGTCCCTACTACCTTGACCTTTGACCTTATAAGTGTCTTTCTGATCTCATATGCAAGCCATTTACAAAGTTTGTTAAAGGTATCATGTAAACATATTAAATTATTCTCTGGAAACATTTTCCTTCTTTCATTCCCTGCTATCTTGATCTAAGACTTATAAATTTCCAAGGTCAATAGGTTTCTTCCTTGTCTCAAATGCATGTTACTTAAGAAAATTTGGTAGCTGTAGAGATTGGAGAACTCATGTTATTTTGCAGAATCAAAACTGGGAAGTGACATAGGGATGCTGGATGAACAGACTGAAAACATCACATGACATGCTCTGCTTTATGGTAAAAATTGTCAGCGAGATCTGATATCTGTAGGAATTTAGGCTTGTCAAATTTTCAACTGTCAATCAACAACTGTAATTGACAGTAACTGATATAAATATAACTTCTGAAAGGTTTGTATCCCCTATAAAATAAAGTATCTTTACATATTTTGACACTGATGTAGCAAGTTTCACACAGTACAATATGTCTATTACATTCATGACTACATAATTTTCTCCAACCGAAACAAGAGTCCTATATAAAAAGGTATATATAAGATATTAAGTGCAATTAGGAGGATCACAAACACACTTAATTGGTAGGTATCCTTGATATGAAAGTGTCTGCTAAACAGGTTTCACTACATAGTTTAAAACAAGAGTACCACAAAAGGTACATAATAATGCATAATAATGACCATCTAGTTACCAATTTCATACAAATTACCCAGGCATTGCGCTGGGCTTCACCAATGCTGCAAATTGAGATTTTTTTTACTTCTTGGCAACAAAATATACCATCTAGCAATCGTTTTGGTGACAACATTTTTTGGCTGTTAAAAATTGTATATACATTTGAGAAATTCAAGGCACCATGATAGGAAGCTGCAAAATTGGATATAAAATTACACTGGAATCTATTGTTACTTAAACAAATCCTTTGTTCATATTGACAAACCACCCTAACACGGCATTTTTATATCATAATCTGCTTACACTGATGTCTGGCCTTAATACTCTGTGCTGCAATATAACCCAGATAATCATGCTACCTGACTAGCTACAATTGACCACCTCTGAAATTGAGAACGGGAATGACTACAATCTACCAGATGATGGCAATTTTTTTCCTTTTTGAAAAATGTACTAGAAAAATGTTTTGCTGAAACTTCAAAGAAAACTTATTACCTTTGAAGCATTGACTGTTCTGTACATATACTAAGCAAATGAAAACAAATTCTGTCTGCATCAATGTTTTACAATTATTTCATGTTGCCGCAGCAATAACAAATGGGCATTTGTTTGACCCTTCAAAGAGCGCCTGTAGCAGCGCCTTCAATAACACATGAACCTTCTTCAATGCAAGCCGAAGACCTTTGTTCAAAGAAAATTGGCAACAAACTTAAGTAAAAACATTGTTACATTTTTCATAGTGATTGAAACATATATACTGTGCCTTGAAAGTTTCATGTTTGCAACAAAAATGTTAATGCTTACTACTGCTACCAATGGCAGTTTAAAACTCAAATTAAAGTTCCAATATTTTGAGTTAACTGAAGGTAGGACATCTCACAAGAATGTTAAACTTTTTAATTTGTTCATGTTTTCATTTCCCTATGAATAGCCTCATCCTCATGGTAGCCTCGGCATCATAGTAGTTGTCTCTGGCTGATCAAAATCTAGACCAATTTAGGTAAATGCACATGTAGCATATAAACACTATAAAGCCACATGCTACAAGGATAATAAATACTGAGTGAACTGTTTTGGGAAACATGTTTGTTGACAATAGGATATAGATCAAACGAGGACTACTGTTTTTTATTTATATGTTTTAGTTGTGTTTTTAACAGGATTTGATACATGAATTTTCTAACATATGATCGAATACTCGAATTCATGGATCTTTCATTTTTTTTCTTTTTTCACTCTGCGTAAATCCTAGTCACTGACGACAGGTCAAGTTTCACTTGTACGAGTAATTTCAATTTACTTTCATCTGCTTATGTCGACAACATGACCTTGGGCCCAAGGATATTGAGATAATTGGATAGTACTGTATTATGAAAATAGTGAAATTTTTAGAAAATGGGCGACAAAATATTGAGGTTAGCGAATTTATTGGCGACAACTTTTTTAAAGCCAGTGCCATCCCTGATTACCATGACATTTCAGCTAAGAAAATGTCTATTGTATGTTAAGATGTGGACCTGAGTCAACAAAATATTTCTTGGGGTTAAGATGTCACAACCTGGATAAAGATATAGACCACAAATGTACATTACCCCTTTGTAACCATGACCTTGTGACAGTAGGTATGACTTAAAATATTCAAGACACTGTCAAGGTACAGAAAAGGCTCAATTTTTATTAAAATAAAATGATTAGTTTAAAATAAAAACAAAAAATTAAGCCCATACATGGATGGAGGTCACCGTTTTATATTTTTCCTTGTCATGACCTTGACCTTGAGACAGGTGGTGTGGCTACTGCATGCGACAGTGTCTAGTCATGATATATAACTGGTTCAAGTTTCATGAAAATATCTTTAGTGCTTTCAAAAATTATACTATGGACAAGGTTACAAGTCTGAGTTGCATTTTCCGTAGCTGTAACCATGACCTGGTATAAGACACCATCTCTACATGATATATAATTGGCTCTATATGATATATAATTGGCAAAAGTGTCATTAAAATATCTTCAGTCGTTCAACAGTTATACTCTAAACAAGATACAAGTCACAGAATTATGGTTTCCATTGCTGTTACCTTGAACTTGAGAAAGGAGGAGGGGCTAGGGTATGTGACATACTGTTTATACACGATATAATTGGTTAAAGCTTCATTAAAATACCTTCCGTGGTTCAAAACTTATACTTCAGGCAAGGAAACAAATCACAGAATTAAATTTTCCTTTGCTATTATGGTTCTGGTATGTAGGTCTATATATGATATGTAACAGGATAAAGTTTCATTAAAATATCTTCAATGGTTTAAAAGCTACACTCCAAAAAAGGACATAAACTTACATATCTCCTTGCCTTGATCCTGAACTTAAGGGGCCTAGCAATCACAACAACCTCAGTCTTTTCTATCAAGCTAGAAACATCCTCAGATGTATAAGGCAAATTGATTTCCCTATTTTTGGGTGGTGGTGGTGGATAGCACAACATTCATTCCCAGAATATACTTGAACCAAATAACTGGCTGTCTAAACACAGAAAATGTAAGAAATCTATTGTTAACTTTACGCAACTTTTGAATCATTTTTCATGAATCATTACTTTAGTTTTCATATACACAGTGACACAGTATTTCATCATGTGATCCTGTCCTGTAATAGTTTCATTCTCATAAACTAAATTGAAAATTGATTTGTCTCCAAAATATCTGAAGTTTCTCACAAAAAAGGCAAAGAATGCTTAGATTGGGGGTTAGGGGGCGGGGTCCTGACTACGATACATAACACACTGTCTAGTCAGAAGATATACTTGGGTAGGAAAGTTTTATGAAAATCTCTCAAATACTAAAAGGTTATGGACAGCAAAAGCAAATGTTATGGAAAATGTCATAACATAATATGTCCAGCTTAAGACAGGAATATAACAATTGCACCTGACACCCCATCCCACTCTTTCCTCAAAGCTTTCTGGTTTTGTATAATATGCCAATGGTTTTATTGGCAAATAACCAATATTTTGCAATCTGATAAAGATTCTATCTTCCCAAAATCTGTAGACAGTGAATTTGAAATACAAACTGTAAAACAGTGTGCAGTCTTTTATTGCTTGGAGTGCAAACAATTGAGTTAGCCGAGTGCAGTGGAGTATCAGTCTGTATTACATATTGTTGCCTATCTTTCAAATCAAATTTAAGGTTGACCTTTATTTGTAATCGTAATAAAGCAGATCACTGGATGTATTTACATAGTTTTGGTAATTGAAATCGACTCAGTAGAACCCACTAAAGATAACATTTATCCTTTCAATCTAAAAATTAATTTTCATTATTGAGAGAATGTCTTAAACAAAAACTAACGTTCTCATATTTTGTTCCAATAAGGTTTTACAGTGTGTGAGTGTGGGGATAGGGGGAGGCAGATACTTAGTCAATGTGTTTCCTTCTACCTTAAGAACCAACAATTGTGATTGCTGAGTGGGGATGAGCTTGATTGTTTTCTTTTTAATAAAAAGAATGCTTTGTGATTTGTAAATATGAAATATAGGAAAAGTTTGCAGAGCAGATGAGCAGAATTTTTTTCCAGAAATGATGGAGTCAATTCTTTTCTTCCATCAGTGTTTTCACACACACACACACACACACACACACACACACACACTCTCACACACACAAAGAAACATATTTTTCAAAATATTTTTACATACTTTTCTTCTGAAAACTGCAGTCATGTTAACACCTGTCAAACAAAACAATGAAGGTGCTAAATATCATTATTCTAAATGACCACAAATAAATTGGCTTCAAATGTATACATACCCTGACTTTGGGCACCACTCTACGCATGCATTCCGCATGGCTGTCTCGTAGTAGGTCTGGAACATTGTTAATAACACTTATTCGCTGCACCTCTTGACCAGAGCTGGAATAAATGGGGATATATATATATGCATGCTTGTCTTTAAATGGTAATATTACCAAATATACTATATTTATTGGCCCATAAGGGACATTCATTTGTTAACGGATGGTACAAAAACTAACCTCATTCACTCACAATAAAACTTTTCTCTGTTCTAAATCCTACAGCAAATATTCTCACCAATAAATATGCTACATTTATACATTTATACATTTCAAATAAGATTTCCAAGTCTGGAATAACATTTATAATTCAAAATAGTGAGTAATATTTATAAATGAAACTGTGTTATAATGAAGTGCATTATGATGAGGGAATGCTGTATAATGAGATCATCAAATTTTTTTTAGGCTGCTATCTGATTTGTGATACTGGAACATGTCTATTACTTGAACCATTAGAAGATGATGATTTTGTGTGGAAAAATAGTTGTATGGATATTTGTTTTAAATCAATTAAACTGTCTGAGGTCATGATGCAAGTCCATACAAGCAAACCATTTGGAAATGTATGCTTCCATATAACTGGCATTCTTCTGTACACATATCTACTGCTAATAAAAAAGACAAAACATCTTGCTGGTGCATCTGAATAATTTCTCAAGAGGGACAACTCTTTAGTGGTGTGGGGACTTACTAAGTGAATGAGGATGCCATCTAGAGACCATCAACATGTAAACATTTAATATGTGAAAAAATCTGACTGCTTATTGTTGTCCTGGCACTGATACAATATTCACAACATATACCTTATCTGACAAATTGATACATGGTGCACATGAGTACACCAAAGATCTGAAGCATTTACAGTAAAAGTGTGAGAACTCAATCGCCTGAATACTCAACATTACTTGAATTACTCACTGGATGACTTGCTAGGTTTTGGTGTAAAACACTCTTGTGGCTACAAGATGGAAAGCCATAACTAACAAAAACATGAACCCCAAATATGGTCCTGCAGTGCTTCAAGTTTTTCAAGTTCTAATATACAAGTTCTGCTATTAGTGAGCCTACATTAGTTGTAATGCGGAGTGAAAAGGTACAATAAGCTAGATGGGAAAGGAATTTTCCAGATGGTCTATAATTCCTCTTAAGATAAAATGAAATTGGATCCATTAGTGAGCATTGTTTCTCAATCCATTTCAAATGCACATTGTCAAAATAAACTACGTTCACACATACTTTTTAAAATTCAACCTTAAGGTAAACTATGCTTGCACATCCATCTATTGAAAAAAATTTGGAATCTCTGCATGGCTGAAAACATTGATCAAAATGCGTTTTTTTTTGTAGAAAGAAAAGCATCCCCCCTCCCAATCTTGTACCTTGACAATCATCTGTTAATACAATGTATCACCATGTAACATTGAAAATAAGGTCATAGCATCTTGGGACTCTCTCAAGGCATCCAAATACCCTACTGGTTTGGTTTTCCTCAATAGCTTTTTGAGATGTCTTGCTTAGAAGGCAAGTGTGTGAGTGTGTGATTTGAATTTTTTTCATGAAGCTTTAACAGTTTTCCAGTCATATCATAACAATGTCTGCAGTGTGGCAATTTATAGTGATATCTAGCTCTGGGGCATCATGCTGCAGACATGTTGCATCATGTCCTACCCAGTCACATTATCCTCAAGGCTAACCAGTCCTGACACTAACCTCTTAATGCTGAACGCCAAGTGAGGCAGTTGCTTGTACCATTTTTATAAGACTCTGGTATGACTCAGCTGTGGTACAAACCCGCAGCCTCCCACATCTGATCAGATGCTCTGACCACTTAGGCCCAACCAGAGTGGTCCAAGGCAAGTGTGATGGATGGATAGAGTGACATCATAAACCCAGTACACCTTCCCATCTTTGGGGTGGATGGGAAGGGAGGCATAATCATCTAAAATGTAAGGGGAAAAAGGACTGTCAGATGCTGCATCAAACTTAAATACAAAAAACTCTAAAACCAAGCTTCATCTGTGACATTTAAAAAAAGGGTTATTTTATTCAAGGTGCTATCATGCTATGATGAATGGCTGTTTTATTGCTTGGTTGACTGATGAACTGATTTGTGTTTGGCACTGCAACACAACACAGGTTATACCATGCCAGCACTTGGAGTAAAGTAAATTGACCTGACACACACCAATGCAGCTGACCCAACTCAGCCTGGGTAGGATTCAATACAGCACCCTTCTGGTCGAAAACCATGTACACTAACAACTGAGTCACTACAGTTCTTATGATCAGTGGTGGCATATTTGTAGGATATTGAGACATTCCAATAAGTGCAGTCTCGATTAACAAGGCTTCATGGAACCTCTGAGTATAATAAAACTTCCATCATAACTGCCAAATATAAAGGAACTTCCAGATGTGAAATTATTTTCAGTTTTCATTACTGCTATTTATCCATCATTCTTTTCACCTTAATTCTTTCTTTGACTTACTCCTCATTTCATTTATGATCTCCATTTAGAGAGCAAATAAAAAGCATGCACACAAAAATATTAAAGTTAAACATTCTTTGAAATGGCTGCTATACCCTCTCAATATTTATATCCTGAATGACATGAACGATGTTTATGGTGCTAAAGTACAATTTTCTCCAACAGGGAAAGCAAAAAGGCCATCCAATTAGGGCAAATTTAAAATCAATATTCCATCTATTACACATAATTATCAAGGAAACCTGTTTTGGCACCCAAAAAAATGACAATAATCAAAGATGATTACTCTGCCAATATATCTCTGTCAAACTGGGTCAAATCCAACTATAGATCCTCATTTGGTCTACCAATTACCATATATACCCACCTATAAGCCAGACTCAACTCCAAACTGTACAGACCCAGATTAGCTATTGCATAATGTATTGGCATATATGGGTCAGTACAGTTTGCTAGGCCTAATCATCACAGCAAACAATACAGACCATAATCTGCCAACACTTCACCTAATGTGATGGGAGATTAGGAAATGGACCTAACTTGTACACATATATATATAGAGATACCATAAATCAAAAAATTTCACATGCATGCTAATACTATTATTACTAATAATACTACCCTGTCTCTTTATCACTGTTCAAGGACCCCATATAAGCGACTCACATTGAAAGGGAGGAAAGGAATAATGAGGAATGTTCCAACAGTGCTATGTCATGGGCTCTGCTCTACAGTTTTTAAGTACCGTTTATATTTGCTTACAAACCAAGTCAGACTGCAAACAACAAAGATTCTGATCTGCCGTAGTATAATGTGCCTGCAGATCAGGGTTTATGTTGTTTGTTCTACTGATTTCTCCTAACAACCTGCACAGACCCAGATCTGCCAGTGCATTTTACGACAGCAGATTTGGGTCTGTGCAGTTTGCAGCTGGACTCGACTTATAAGGTAGTGAATACTACTTCTGATTGAGGGGCATCTATAAGGTGAAGTTGTGTGCATTGCAACCAGCACAATGGAGAGAATGTTAACATACCTCTATGTTACTTTCATGTACTCTGAAATTTCTTTACATGTGATATTAGGGAAAATATTCACCTGCTATATCAGATAGCTGATCAAAATGCTTGCTCAATGTGTTCGAGAAACTAGTCCAAAGTACACTAATTTTAGCAGGAAGAAAATGAATACTCACATTTTGAAAGTGGAATAAATGAAATACTATATATGTAGTCAGCTTGGGGGTTTCTTTGTTTTGTTTTTCTTTAAATTTACCTCTGATGTCCAGGAAGTGAAAATGACTAAGCAGAGTCAGCAGTCTTCTGAGAGATGCACATCTGAAGTAAGGCCAAGCTATATACTCCATAACAAACCACACCCATCAATCATTCATCAAAATGAAGGGAATTGTAAGTTATCAAAATGAAAGGAACTGGAAGTTATCTTAATAATACCTGAAATATTCAAGGTCTTTTTTAAATGACCAAGATAACCAGTAAGGAAAAAACATGTGATACTGTTTCTCTTTAAAAATCAAACCCTGTGCAAAGAATGAAACTGTAGAGAATGAACCACAATATATTGTATTAAAAAACAAACTCATTGGGTACTTAACAATTTGAAAGCACATTATAACTGGTTCTCATTAACAAAAAACTAACATTTAGTGAAATAAAGTATCAATGATAAAACAAAGCTCCATCAATTTACTGAGAATGATGACATGAGTGTTGTAAGACAAGTGACATTTAATGGGATCAGTGATGACACCAATGTTATGACAGGCAACATTTAATGGGATTAATGACACCAATGATATAAGATGGGCAACAGTCAATGGGATCAATGATGAAACCAATGTTATAAGACAGACAACATTTAATGGTGTCAATGACACCAATATTATAAGACAGTAGGGGTGAAATGAATCATCAATATATCGATGCATTGATACTTTTGCTGCAACAATACACATATCGATACAAGAAACAGAGAATCGATACAAAACGATACTTACAAGTTAATTTAGTCTTCAGCAGTCATGAATAATCATTATTTGTTTACCTTGTTATTCTGTCAAATTATAATTCCTCTGTTACGTATATGTAATTAAATTGCTTGTGTGTTAGTTTTAAAATTCTTTTTTTATTTTAATTTTGTTTCATTACATTTTATTGTAATGATTATTTTCATAGGATTCAATATTTTTTCCAGTAAATTCAGTTTATATAGAACGTAAAAGGTGTTACATTAGTAATGTTTTTAGCTCACACTGGTTCATAGATTTTGTAAACATCGAGTGAAGATGACTGGCTATTGCCAAGATCATTTCAGCCCACATGTTAGCTGAACTGTAAACAGTCTTTCTTTTTTATATATTTTCAGTGTGAGAATTTGGTTCTTAGATAGGGCTGTTCTTGCATATGTGATAAATTTCATTTTTTTTATTGTGCTGTTCAAATGTTAAGAGACCATGTGACCCATCACGTGAGACTGGGATGATGTTTTAGTTGGGTTTAATACTCATTCTGAGAGCTTTCCAGTCAGTCGTATGTCCACACCTTGAAGGTACAAGGTGTTTATATTAATGAAGCCAGACTGTTTTTGAAGTTCATTTGTTTTTGGAATTTAATAATTTATTCTCTAGAAAACTAAACAAGTGCTTTATATTTATAGAAGTTCTGGGAGAAAGAAATTCAGTGGAAATTTATTCTGGATTTTAACGGAAACATTATAAACTGTGATTCAATCGTGGATCTGTTACCATCAGTACAGACATCAGCTGACGTCATCACCTCCATATTGGAATTTCATCGAGATTCAAACCTGGATTCAATTAAAACTGTTTAGTGATAGGACTTATATTTTTCAATCTTAGGATTAAATTTTGGATTATATTCTCAAACCATAAGTCCTATTTTCAATTTTTACATTGTTTTCTAGGGAAATAAATTATTTTGTTAAAATATACAAAGCTTGTTGACTTCACTCTTTTCTCTTGTTACATTTGTACGAGCCTACACGTAACACATCTGAAACGGCATTTGCAGTCACAGGCACTCATTTTTTTAGTAAACACAAAAATGACTACTGAGAATATTCTCTCGCCATCAACATAATAACACAAAGTGACATGATTTGTAATTTGCCTCCCTCCCATTCCATGCTAATTATCCTAACTCAGCAGTATGTTCAGCATATACTATTCATTCCAAACGTGTTCCACATCTATAATGAAGTACTTTACTCATCATTTATTAACCACTTTTATGCGAAGTTTCTACTTTGAATTGTATCTTGACTCTTTTGGTTGAATTATCGTCTACTTGGGTTGATTTGAAAGCTACACTACCAGTGTGTCACAAGGTGAAATGTTACATTGAATTCTCATTGGCAGTTATTGCTTGTTCTGGTCCAGGTTAAACCATAACCGCCATTCAGAAATTAATGTAGCTTATTCCCTGCATGACAAACATGAAGTATTGGCAAAGCAACAGAAAGTCAGAATGCCTAAGTCATTAATTGTTATGTCAAGTGCTTTAACAGAGATACTGTCAGGGTGTGCAATAGCATGAATTGTGCAGAATTTGTATGAATTCGTGCACTTGGAGAACAGTGATGCACGAGAAAACTCACACAAATTAGTTGAAAGTCCTGCATATGAAAATGTGCTTGGCAAAGTGTACTATTTTTATTTAACCATTTTTGTCACAACATCTGTTTTTCAGGTAGGCAGCTGTTTACACATCTGGGTTTTTCAATCATTACATGAATGGTTGTTAAACTAAATTTGACTGGCACAATGTGCCCAGGAATATGCATTATGGCATAGTTTGAACCTTTCATGATGGAAGTTTTACAAATGCTTGTTTAAAATACGGGCTACCTAGAAAACCTAAAATGTCTGATTTGCAGCATGGTTCATTACCTTTTTGTTTGGCAAATACTGGCTGATGATAGTAATGATGACAGTAATTTTTAAAGTTACGAAGCATATCAGATTATTAGAGCTGGGAAAGTGTGAATGTAGATAACAGTGAGTGACTTTGAGCCTGAAAATGGTATTAAATACGAGTCAGATGTACATGCTGGATGGACAAAAAAAAGACGGCATGATGGCCAATCTCCCTTTCAGTGGTATTTCAAAATTAAATGTAGAAAGGGCAGAATACTGAGCCTAATTAAAATACAGACAGTTTAAAAGTATAATGCAATTTTCACTTTTTAAATCAATCTATTTAGCCCTGCGGATACTATGCTACAAAACCATCGATCCATATCAGGGTTAAGATAAACTGAATAAAGAAGGGTAAAAAAATGAAACTAAGAAGTAAAGATATTTATTTGAATACCTCCGTCTGTACAAGCGGAAAAAGTCAATGATGGACTAAAAACCCTACTACAGCATTATGGAACAGATAAGAAATCTGGCGTAGTAATCAGTAAACTACAATTCAAACAAGTAAGTTTATGTTAGTGAAAAATCCTATTTGGAGCAGATGTATCCAAAAGATAATATCTGTGAGCTCT
The DNA here is from genome assembly GCA_016617855.1 of Megalonaias nervosa. Taxonomy (NCBI): domain Eukaryota; kingdom Metazoa; phylum Mollusca; class Bivalvia; order Unionida; family Unionidae; genus Megalonaias; species Megalonaias nervosa. The sequence goes on along the minus strand of JAECUM010004242.1, from coordinate 120,852 downwards.
GGAAAATTGTACATAACAGTCATAAAGATCAGTTTCCCAACACCTTTAAGCTGACAAAGCTAGCTTAGTGTACATGCCCCTTCAGAAGGAAGCAAAGAACAATATTCATACACAGATAAGGAACAGGGTATGCTCAGAAATAATTAACTGATTAGTGCTTATACAACTAGAGGTGACATCTGTTAAAGATGTTGATTTCAGCAGAGCTCTAAGAAAATGGAGCAGGAAGAAAGAGAGAAAGATATTGACGTTTAGGTAAATACTGAACTTTTGCCATTTCTTCCTCCCCCTCCTTTTTTCCACTCCCCCTATTTTCTTTGACAAAGGGGGAGGTCTCCCTTAAGATAAAATCCTGGCAGCATCTCTCCTTAAACTGTACGTGGGGAACAAATTTGGAATTTCTCTTTTTATGCAGAGATATTTAACCCATGAATGAAGGTGTGTGTGTGTGTGTGTGTGATTTAGATTTTTAACGTAGCTTTAACAATTTTTCAGTCATATCACTACAATGTCTGCAGTGTGACAGTTTATAGTGATGTAAAAGTACTGGGGCATCATGCCGCAGACATGTAGCATGATGTCCCACCCAGTCACATTATCCTGACACCAGACCAACCAGTCCCAACACTAACCTCTTAATGCTGAGCGCCATGTGAGGCAGCTGTTAGTACCATTTTTTGAAAGTCTTTGGTATGACTCGGCCGGGGTTCGAACCCGCCACCTCCCGCATCCGAGGCGGATGCTCTTCCACTAGGCCACCCGGAGCGGTATGAATGAAGGTGCCGATGGAATAAATAAAATTAGCACAGAATCAGCGATGGGGAAGATTTTAAAGCGCTTAAGTTTATCACCTTGTGTAAGTTTTTAAAAAAATATAGAACAGTACTGGTTGTTGTCAATAGTTTTCCTTATCACTAACAAATACATGTACCTGTGGCTGCAGGAGTCTTTTGCATTTGCAGGAAGTACAGTGTGATAGATTTTGTTGGTATTCATCCTCATTCCCATGACCAGATTTGTTCTAGATGAGATTTTCTTTGCCCAATGAAATTGCATTATATCTCTGTTTTGAAGATAACATCGTAATGTCTTCCAAGTTTAAGTGAAATATGAAATTGGCAACAGGATGTTTTCAAAGCATTTATGCTGTGCAAATCAAAGTGAGTTAAATGGAGCCACCATTAAATGGCCTAAAATGTTGAATAAAACTCACTGATAACCAACAGGTAGTCTGTTTGAAAGTATTTGTGTGATCTTCTCATAGATGAGAGCTGCATATAAATATATGATAACAATATGTCTATCTGTAATCTGCATAATGGAAATACAACCAGAATGTAAACATATACACCTTCCAAAGATAGAAAGACCATTAATCAAGTTCACATGTATTGATAGGTATCGTATCGCAGGTTGTGTACCATGAATCGTATCGATACATGGCACAAGTGTATTATTTCACCCCTATAAGACATGCAACATTTAATGGGATCAGTGACACCAATGTATAAGACAAGCAACATTTAATGGGATCAGTGACTCCAATGTTATAAGACAGGCAACATTATACTGCTGGACTTTACAGTTCGGGACAATTATTTTTCAAAGGCTGTCAAATGTTGAACTGGTTGACAATTACTTGGCATGCACATGTTCTGTCCATAAAATGTGGCAGACAAAAATGCAGCTTTTTTATGTGGAACCCTTGGAAAACCTGATCAAAGAAGGTCCATAGAGCAAAATTTATGCATGTATACAAGTGCATGTACAACCACAAAAACATCAATTAGACTTACTTTTACCAAGCATATTCTCTGCCAATCAAACTAAAAGAAACTGGGCAGTTCAAACCCTATACCTTGGACACACTGTCCACACAGTCTAACCACAGAGATATTCAGAAAACAGAATCTGGTTTGTTAAGTTAGGTATATTACAATATAAATACTAGATGACTGACACTGCATGTTACATTTTGGTGTAAAGTTTGGTTAGGTTTGGCTCTGTGTTTGATGGCACAGTAACACAAGTAGGTTATTCAGTGCGGAGGCAGATGGAGTAAAGTCCCTTGGAGGTTGTTGAAAAAAAACTTAAATGCACAGAAAGCACAATTGAGTACCTCTACAATTTATTCATAAAATGCATTTTATAAATAAAATTCTCTGGAGAAGAATCTGCAAAGGTTATCTAATGTGCTCTGTGATAGCTAGTGTTTTGAAGTCTTGAAAAACAAGCTTCAACAAAAGGCTTGTTTGGGCCTGCACCACTCACTGACATTTATCTTAAAAGCAAATTCAACAGTGATAGGCAAGGAAATCTGAATCAGTCCAGTGCTTTTGTCAAAAAAAAAAAACTTGCAAATACTGTGAACTGGTGAGGAAAATGTTGTTTGTAGGTTTCTCTACTTTTACTATCATCAATTATGGCTGGTTAGCTCCATTTCTACAAAATGAAGTAGAAGAATGGTGAATATACCACCTATATATCACATCCTACCCCAACTCCATGATGGAGATGAAAAATCTATAGCAAAATAAGAACAAAATGCATATCTCATGTGAAAATAATGTTAGTAAAATGATTTGTCCATATGCTTATCCTCTGATGATGACCTTAATATGTACAAAGTTTCACAGCAATCCACTAAAAACTTGCATTACAAATTATATCATACATTGCATCCAGCTTTAATTCAAAAGGGGGAGTAACTCTTTAAAAAATCCTGGAAGCACATAGATTTGTCAATTTGAACTTTTAGATGATGACCATAATATGTATTCAGTTTCATAGCAATTCATAAAAAGTGCAAGACTAACTGCACTAACAAGATTGTGTCGTACACTGCATTAAGTTACAAAACAAAAAGGGCAATAACTCTAAACAAAATTGCAGGAACAGAGTGATTTGTTGATATACACATCTTGTGGTGAATTAGAACATAATATTTATCCAGTTTCACTGCAATCCATCAAAAAACTGGAAATAGTTGTACAAATGAGATTGGGTCATACAGTGCAATGAGCTACAAGACAAAAAAAGTAATAAATATGTTTCTTTGTCATTAACAGAATATTTACCAAGTTTCATGGGATTAAATCAAATACTGTCAGTCTAGTTCCCTAACAAGATTACATCATACAACTTCTATAAGACAAAAAGGGCAACAAATCTATCAAAAATTGCATGAAAAAAGATATGTGTTCATGTTTGTATCTTAAGTGATGACCATAATATTTACAAAGTTTCATGGCAATCCATGAAAAACTGCAGGCTTAAGTCCCCTTACCTCTATATAGATAATATACTCAGGGTATTAAAATGCCTTCAAACCACGATGCCTTCTGTCAAACTTGTTCAAATGATGTTGAGCAGTCTTTTTAGAACAATTCATTAAAAGATTTATCTATATTTAAGAAAAACATTTATAACAGACTTCCTATTACAGATGTTCACCATTTACATGAATGATAAAGGATTTCATACAAGAATGCTTCCTGTAAAATTTGATCAAATTCTGTTCAATGGTTTTTATATGTGATTAAAGCGATCAATTTCTATATCTAATGTTGAATAAACATCATCTCCACAAATTTAAAAGGCTTTTATGCCAGGATGCTTTTTTAAAAAATTTGGTGACATTTATGTTCACTTACTTTTCTGATGGCGTAAGTAATTTAAAGGTTTTTATGGGTTTTTTTGGTTAAGGAACTGTGGCCATATATGATGACAGATCAGCATCATCTGTATAAATCTGACAGATCTTGATGCCAGGATGCTTTCTGTACAATTTAGTCAAAGTTTCAAGAAAAAGTCACTTAAAGGTTTCTCTAGGTTAATAATGACAGCCATATTTAATGTACTTTGCATATCAGAAGCAGGACCATAAGCTCACTCTGACTCATGCCAAGTGAGCTAAAAATGAAACAAAATGGCCTCTTCATAATTTCTTCTAGTCTCTAGGGCATTATCTCACTTTTTTTTAAAAAAAAACAACAAAAAACTATTTCCCAGTTCAGAGATAATTTCATCTTCAGCAGCCAAGAGTCCTGAAGTGGTTCAAGAACCATTGGAAAACAAAGATCACATAATTTAAGCAAAGTGTGTCAAAAGATTTTGCCTTAAAAAGATATCATTTTGGAGGGAAAAAACATCTTATTTCAGGACATATACCCATTCAACTGGACCTAATATCCCTGAGCTTTTAAAAAAAGAATGATACCATTTATTTTCATTAAACTTTGCATCAAATGCACAATATTGATTTGAGTCAACAGAATACAGCTGGAATAGTGTGAGCTGTAGCCAAACCAGGGCTCTGTATTCTGTTCAATTCTCTTATTTAATAGTCTTTGAATGAAATACAATCCAGAACAGTGTTTTGGAACTGAGCAAATAGTATCAGTGACAAGACTGAAAGTGTTGGTGTCGGGGCATGCAGAATATCAAGGTTTAGCTCATGTTTTGTTACTACTGTAATATGTTGTTCCAGATTAGGAGATAAAGACAGATGTAATGGGTGTAACACTGATGTTTTGACAACTTGTAAAGATTATGCATGGAAAGAAGTAAAGGGTGTAACATGATACTCATAAATAATGAAAGTTTACAGCTCTTGCTTTAAAATTCTCAAACATGCAGCATGACTCACAAAGCAGTTTTTTTTTTAGGTCCAACCCAATAGTCAGAATGCTTTGTAATCAGTCCTAAGATGAACAAGTGGGGTCTTAGTCATTATCAATGCAAAAAAAAAAAAAAATTACAGGGCTATATTGACAAGTGAATCGACATCTGTTATTTATTTGTTTTCTGCAAGGGAACAACTTCTGGTAAGGATTTGACTTAAAGTCTCAACTTTTTGACATTTTAGAGTTGTTCTAAGACTCAATACATGAAGCTGAAAGAGTGCTTGATTTGTGGAAAGAAACCTCAGATTATTCACACAGTTGAGTCAGCCCATACAATTAAGAATGATGACAATCAAAAACTTAATCCCATCTTTAATCTGAAAGAATGATGCTATTTTATTGATGATGTTTTTACACTTGCAGATAGTGAATCATCATGGTGCAGAAAAAGATCTAAGAGAATTTCAAAGGATGGGCCAGTTTTATGACAACTTTCAATCACATAACTTTACAACAAGAAAAAAAAAAGCTTAATTGAAAGACTGCTTTGACAGATCAAAAAAAAGGAGATTAAAATAATGAAGTATCCCTGAGGTGAAATTTGATAAAACACTTTCCCCCTTTATGATTCATAAATTCAATAGCTGAAAGAAAAAAGAATCTCCACTCCAAAAATTAAGTTACAATGTACTTGTGATTATCTCCAGAATTTTGGTAAGGCAATAGGCTGCAAATCAGACAAATTAGATAAACATCGATTGGTAGCATTGACCAGATCCAGAAGGCCTGGAAATAATTATATGAATTATGTGCATGTCCAAAGAGTAAACCCTAACGAACAAGCTGAGAACAATTTGTCTCGACATTCCTCATTTCTCACATACACTGACAAAAATCTGCAGCTTAAGTTTGTCTATTAAGAATTAAGATCAATCCTAGAAAGAGCATAACACCTGTACACCCATGTAGTTGCCAGTCTTGAACAATGTTTAAGTTGCTACTGTCCAGCTCTGCAAGATATCATAGTATGACTTTAGTTCTTTGCTCATTGTAAAAGAAAAAGCTGCTTGTCCTCTAGAGCCAACATATTACAGGATAAAAAGACAAATGAAATGTTCAAATTTGCAGTTACTGAACACATTTAAATGTTACAAGAAAATACTTAAGTTTCACAATACACAGAAAATGGTCTACCTGTATTACTACATGTACAATCAAATATATAAATTTTATTTTTAAACAATAAACACACAGAATGATTCTGTGATATTTGTAACAATAAAAAAAAAAAAACATACAAACTCTGAGCCTGGTATGTTTTCAACCTTACTTTTTAAATTTAACATTGTAAAATTTGACATTTAATGTGACTTGAAAGAATTTTGTTATATAAACTACCCCAATACTGGCTTAGGGATGTAGAATAGGCCAGCTGCATCCTCCAGCAACACATAAGTGGCAAATAATGGAAGCAGGATCCACGGTGGCCCAATGATCAGTATGCTGGAGTCACAACCACAAGGGTACAGGTTCAAATTGTACCATCAGACCAGCCCATGTTAGTTACTGTGGTATGTCCATGAGCAAGACAATTTACTCCAACTGCCTTTGCGCTAAATAAGCAATTGTGTTGCTGTGCCATAAAACACCAAACAAAACCAGTAACTAGTAATGATCTCTACGCATTTGATTTTGCAAGATTTAAAAACAGCTATCTAAAGAAATGATTTTGTACTGAAAATTCTGCACAAACCAAAACAGATTCCTCAAAAAGGAGTACTACATACGTTTTGATAGAAACATCAGCATTAAAAAAAGGAGCTGAGACACTGGATGTAATTTCAATAATTTCTGCTTGTGATACTTCCAAATAGTTTTGAAACTATGGAAATGCATGTATCCCATTATCACAAATCCTGGCAATTAGAAAAGAAAATGATGTGATGGCCACAGGTCAAGTCATGCATTTGAGCATAATGACTAATGAATCTGACTCTAAATGAAATTTGGATGACTCAAGACCACCAGAAGCATCCCCTCATTTTCTTATGACCAGCTTGTTTGGTCTCAGATTGAACTGCTACTTCTGGTGGTAGTGAGGTAGTCACCACAAAAGATTCATAATACCATATGTACTCACATATAAGTCAGTACCAAGTACAAATAACACCGACCCCAATATGCTGGCACATTATATAATGGCAGATCAAGGTCTATGTTGCTTGTTCTACTGATTAGTCCTAACAAACTACATAGTTATAGATCTGTCTGCACATTAGGTGATGGTAGATTGGAGTCCATGCAGTTTGCAGTTGGATCCAACTTGGGGGTACATATGGTATATGAGTTTTGCCTTAGGATATAAGGATGTAAGTGATGGATTTATGCAAAGTTCATGGTAAAAGGGTTGTCTATAAAGTTAACAACCATGGGTATCAATGAGTCATTAAACACATTTTCTCCATTTTAACACTTTTTAGAAAGTTATTGTTGTTAAGGGTTTAACAACTATTTTCAGCAAAGTGTCTAGCATATCTGCTGGAGGTACATGTTGAACCCAGAAAAATGCTGTGACGAACCAACGATCCATGGGAAGCTACTGGCAAGCTTTCTCACATACCAACCTTGGTAGAGCCCAAAACTTGAACCGAGCTGAGATGTCTGTGATTTATAAAGGCAAACACCTTAGACCACTTACCCACCCAGGGGCCCTACATTTTAGAGAGAAATTTTTTGTTGTTGAATTTTTCATGAATATACTGTAAAATAATACAATAAAATAGGGACAAACAGTCATACATATAATTATATTGTTATAAAGGATATACAATTTATTAATTTAAAAAAAAAAATATTTTATACAATTTTATATAGTGCATTGGTACTAATGCCATTAGGATACAAAGTATCTAATTTATGAATCATTGAATTTCTTTCAATTTCTGAATTTATGAATTTCTTTCAAAACATTTTGTGCCTGAAGAAGCATGTATTAAATATGAAACTAGTTGCACAGAATTATTGGTGTTTGTGTTGTTTTCTTTATCCCAATTCATGAATATACTGGTAATTCTCTTTGGTACAATGTCATAAATGATAATTCAAAAAGCCAAATTGACATCAAGATTTTACAAAGTTTATTGTACATTTTTACTGAAGCAAATTTGGAAATCCAACTAATTCTAAACTTTGTGGCATTTACTGAGCTAATGGTGAGTTTTCTTCATTTTAAAGCAATTTTAGCAAACACTTTTTGTGATCAATGATGCTAATTGCTACATATATGAACAAAGTAAGCCTACACCCACAAATTTATATCACACAAAACTAAATATTTTGAAATGTGTGTGTGTTTGTCTGCATGACAGCGAGAGAGAATAAATATATGTAGTTATCAAAAACTAGCAATATAATAATTCCATAGATACGAATAAGTGTCTAAGAGCAAGATGAAATCCAGAATCAGCGATTGCTCCCACATGTCTAAAATTAAAGTCTACTAAATGAATCCAGAACTTGCCATTCCCAATAAATTTGTTGAAGCATAACTGCCAGATGGAATTTTATGGTATGCATCAATTATATAAGGCTGGGTTACACAGGTGTAATAAACATATTTGACAAATGGAGGAAAATGTGCTTATCATGTGCTATGAACTTGCAGTGTGTGTGTGTGTGTGTGTGTGTGTGTGTGTGTGTGTGTGTGTGTGTGTGTGTGTGTGTGTGTGTGTGTGTGTGTGTGTGTGTGTGTGTAAATATTTATCAAGTTAAAATATATTATAAATAATACAATATACATAATAAAAAATATTAATGAAACTGTTTATCTCTATTTATTCACAAATTCACAAAATATATATATATATATATATATATATATATATATATATATATATATATATATATACACACACACACACACGATAGTGATATATAGCAATATGACAGAATGTTCCATATCCATAAATGTGGCATTGCCACTGTGGTGAATATATAATTTTCTCCCACTGATATATTTCAGTATCTTATGAAAGATATATTAAAATATGGTACTATGGTCTCTGTGACTAAAATTAATACAATGTACCTGAGTTGGTCAACCAGATGCATTGCAATCATTAGATGAAAGAAAACAACATTAAGCTTTACATTTAATTAAACGAAATTCATTACAACACATTTTATTGTCATCTTGTTAATTCCCCACCCATCCCTCACACATAAACATTCATTAGATATTCATTATTCTCGTTAATTATACTGCACTTCAGGTGCTATTACTTGCAGTAGGGTTTCAATCCCTGCTTGAAATTAATTATAAATTCTCTTATTGCTTATTTTGATCTTTTATAAAGTTAATTTGGGCAAGAATTCTTGGCAAAAGGCACAGGATTTATTACTGCTTGGAATGAATTATAACTCCTGACTGACATATAATCATGCATCCAAACATACACATGCAATGTGTGAAATCTTGGAAAAAGTGCTTTCCTGTTCTATTCTCAGCATTAAATTATGTTATGTATGTACCATATAATTTCTAAACAGAAACCAAGCTGTTAGTTATTTCATGGTATATCTATGTTGTTTTGCAATTAAAAACACACAAAAATTAAAGTTTTAAATGATAATTATTGCTGGATAATGAAAACCTATAGCAACTGACACCGAGATGACATTTCAATCACAAAATTCCTGAACCTGGCAGACTTCCTGAATGGGTTACTGTATCATAATTTAGGCTTAGCTATGTTTAGGTACTTCGAATATATTTTGAACCACATGGCCACTTGGCCATTTCTGGATTTGCATTCTCTTGTGTGCTTTACAACATAATGTGATACACGCAAACATCCGAACATTCATGCACTGACAACAGCTTTTGGTGAAAAGCAGTGGCAGAGTGACCACTGGATTCTGTAAAAAGAGACAAACTACAATGCAGGGCAAGTTGAAAAATGCTCTCAAATTCAGTGTTCAATGTACCACACATTATGATGATCAATTCTGCTCAAGTATGACTATGTCTGAAAGAAACATTTAATTTATTACTTTGGTAATAAATTTTGTTAGTTATAACCTTATTTCATTCAAAAGAACAAAATTTGATATTAAACCTGCTGTTTCTAATGTGGTTATTCAAAACAGCTGCCATCATAAATTCCCATAAAATATGGCTAATATGCTGTAATAGTTCCACAAATTGTAATTAATAGCAAGTCTATGAGATCTTTCTAATCTTGGAACCTATTAATAGACATATACATGTACATGTATACTTTATTTCAAGCAGAATTGTATGTAGATGTATTTGTAGACATCTGTCATACCAGCTGAGGGTGAGTCTTTAGTTAATCCAAACTGTGTGTTTGTGAAACACAACACTCCATTACTTGCTATAAAAGTGGGTTCCAGTTATAAGGAAAGCATGGTCATCTTTACCCTTGCATTGAGTGGTAGTAAAATCTGATGTATTATATACTTCATTAGTCTCACTATGCGTCAGTATACTCTGTGCCTCTCATGGAAGCATTGTAATGAGGGAGTACAGTATGTATAATGCACTTCATTATAAAGGCAGTCTCATTATAGTATAGTATATTCTGTGCCTCCCATGGACAACATTATAATGAATACTATATGTATAATGTTCTTCATTTTAAGGTTGTATCACTAAAAGGCAGTATACTCTGTCTCCCATGGACAGCATTATAATGAGGGACTACTGTATGTATAATGTACTTCATTATAAGACAGTCTTAATATATGGCAGTATATTCTGTGCCTCCCCTGAACAACATTATAATGAGAGTACTGAACTTCATTACAAGGCAGTCTTACTATAAGGCAGTATACAATATGACTTCAATGGATTGTATTTTATCATAATGTGGTCTCCTATAAGGCAGTATACTCTATGGTTTCCATGGACAACATTATAAAGAGGGACAGTTTTGTTTGGTTTGATGGGTTTAAAGATATTCTTCAGCACATGATAGATTATACATGGCAGCCAGTATATCTGGTAGAGGAAGAACCCAGGAAAATCTCAGGAAGAACCATTGACCTACTCACAAGCTTTCTTGCATTATACCACATTTTGACCAAGCCGAGACTCAAACCCACAGAGATGAGATGTCAGTGATCTGTAAAGGCAAGTACCTTAGAGCACTCAGCCTCCAGGGACCCCTATAAAAGAGAGTACTGTATGTATAATGTACTTCACTGTAAGTCTGTCTCACTATAAGGCAGTATACTTTATGCCTCCCATTAACAGCATTAAAATAAGGGAATATTGTATCCATTCTAAAGTGGTCTCACTATAAGACTGTATACTCTGTCTTCCATGGACTGCATTAAAAAGAGGGAGTAATGAATACTGTACTGCATTACAAGACATTTTTACTATATGGCAGCATACTCTATGGCTCCCATGGATAGCATTATAATGAGGGAGTACTGTGTTGTGTGCGTCATTTTAAGGCAGTCTCAGTATAAGGCAGTATACTCTGGCTCAGATGGACAGTCTCACTGAAAGGAGGTATACTCTGTAAGGGAGTACTGTATATGAAGCAAAGCTAATGCAGCCTGTTTTCAAATTAATTGCAGTTGGTTCAGTTGAAAAGTGGTGGTAAAGGGTCAAGATGGTTGCACACACCAAGTTTTTGCAAAATATTTGCAGTAAATGCTTTCTGGTCATTACACATTCCCTCTTAAAAAGTGTCTAAACCACAGATGCAGAATGCTGTTCCAAACAGACAGACTGCAGATTACATCCTGCAAATGTTTGGAGAGAAGATTCAACAATACATATCACTGCTGATACTACTGCCAACCCATCCACATGTCTGCTCCACCTCAAAACTGACCAATTACATGTCAGCAGACAAGCTGATGATAATACCTAAATAACTGCACACACCTTTAAGATGCCTTTTATACTTGCTTATAAGTCAAGTCATAGTGCAAACAATAAAGATCGTAATCAACCACAGGAAAATATGACATCAGATTAGGATCTGTGTTGTTTGTTCTACTAATTACTTACTCCTAACAAACTGCAGACCCAGATCTAAGAGTGCATTATGTGACAGAAGGTGTGGATCTGTGCAGTTTGCAGTCGGACTCGACTTATAAGTGAGTTTATATGGTAATATCTGAAACAGTAACCCAAAATATAAAGGGTCAAATTTTATTAAGTTTATAGGTTCGATTCATTGTTATAAGCACCAACATACTTCAAAATTTTATCAACAGATTTTAACAACTGTCAATAAAACTATGCTAATGAATTAGGAGGATATAAAAGGTTGTTTGTTTGTTTGGTGGGTTTGGTGTTTTACAACACAGCAACACAAGAAGGTTATTTAGTAACGAGGCAATTGGAGTGAAGTGCTTTGCCCAAGGACACACCACAGCAGCTGACCCAGGCTGGACCAACAGTTGGATTTGAACCCAAACCTTTTCAGTCATGAGTCTAGCACACTAACCACTGAGCAAAGATAAAGGTCTTCTTGGGTAGGATCAATTAATTTACAGCATGACAAAATATATTCTGCAAATACCCCAATTATGTGTGCAAGTTTTTATGCACATCAAACTCTTACTTTTGACTATATGGATGGAACAAGGTCAAGTAATCTGGGGATTTGCACACAGCCACCTGGGTTAAGACAATGGTGCATGAAAGCAAGGCGATAGGTGCCATTATTCATACCACAGCTTCAATTCCTCCTTGGAATGAATTATAATTTTAACCTGTTTGATTAAATTTCTAACATGTTGTTGGATATCAGGGATCTTAAAATGGACATATTTTTTGGACATGATGGAAAAATAAGCTCAAGTAACTGTTGTAAACTTGACATCTCACACATTAGAGGCAAGGTGCTCATAATTCCCACACTGCTGTTTGGTCATTATTTATACCCAATTGTTTAAATAATCTATAGCCACAATGCACATGACAAAAGAGAGGTGAAAGCTTATCTCTTGGATTTGTCAAAAGTTTGGCAACAAACTGCATTTTCAGCTTCCAACACCTGTTTGAGGTCCCAATTAACAACAGTTAAAAGAATGTACCATTGGACTTAACTGGAAATGCCTGTTAAGTGTTATATATATCTTAAGTGTAGTAAGGCTGCTTGTTGTCAGTTAATAATTAACTTTTAACAGTAGAGTGGCACAAATGACTGTATTGGGGTTAATTAAAGTATAGTATTCTCAAGAAAAAATGATATTTTTAGATAAACAGTTTTAACTAATGAAGCATATTCAAACTGAAACTATAGCAATTCTGGACCCCCCCCCCCCCAATGTTCTTGTGCATTTAATAATTTATCTATACTACTGTGTCTGTTTTGTGATGGAATTTGTTCTACCTCTTTTCAAATGTTATATAAAATTTTACAAATATCTACATGCTACATTAATTTTCTGGAACAAATGCATTTGAAGACAACCATCAGAATTTGAGAATCTATTATATACATTACAGTACACACACAGACACACACACATGTAACATAATGCACAAAGAAGAAAATGAATTTCAACATTATAAAACTATGCCATGAAAGAGGATTATTATTTATTTCCCTAAATTACAACTGGATTATCTCCAAAGTTTTACTGTATCAATTTCAATTCTGGCATAAACAACAATAGATTTGTTAACTGAAAAAATGTATTGAATTAGGAAGTAACAAGATGGTTTTGTGGCAAAACAGTATCAAGCTGTGTATGTATTGTAGGTAATGATAAGGTATCATCATCAGTTCACCAAGTACAATAGCAAAGGTCTGACACTGTTAGGTCATAGATCAGTTACTGTACATATCTTTAGCATCAATCTCCTCCAGAACTGACAGACATACTGCAAGTCATCAGGGATTACCCCTATATCTGTTTGGGAAATGTTGATAACTGGCTCCATACTATAGGCTTACAAGGCTGACCTGTTTGACCTTTTATTAGGTAGAAAAACATACTCTTAATACAATAGTCAAGGGTGTGATACCCACTCCTCAGTTTGGATCAGCTGCCTCAGTGTGACCTTGAGAATACCATACTTTAATTAAGGGTTGGAAAAGGATCTCATTTCCTCAGCATAATATAGCCAATAATGTGTTGAGAGTGCCTTCAAAACAACAATGAAAAAATGGACTTTTCATTGGCTTAGTTATTAGGGCCAAGTCCATCCAAGAAATAGGTCAAGTGCATGCACTATGTATGTTGAATGTAAACAAGGGAATTCCTTTAAATATGCATGTAACATTGGACACCTTCCACAGTATCTATGTTGCAAGTGGACCAGGCTCTGATGAACATTCAAAGCTTTGAATATAAATAGACAAGTCATTCTTATTTCCTTTTTTATACAATATATACTCACTTATTAGTCAATTACAACTGCACAGACCCAGATCTGCCATCACATAATGTGCTGGCAGATCTGAATCTTTGCAGTTTGATAAGAGTAATCAGCAGACAAACAACACAGACCCTTATCTGCTGGCACATTATGCTACGGAATTTAGGATCTTAGTTGTTTGCATGCAGTTTGACTCGACTTACAGGCAACTTCATAGTGTACACGAAAACATCCTCCAATGTCATGTTGTAACAATAAAGAGTAAAGATTCTTTTTTTGGGTAACTTTTGTTCTGTTCCCAATGGAGGATACCAGTACAAAGGTGATGGATAAATGCATACAGAATACAAGTAGAAAGGTTATGGGTAAAAGCATATACCAGTAGTATGATTCTTTTAATACAATCATGAAATTTACTGTAGACAAAAGGCTATTATGTACTACACCACTCCCTCAAAGCCTTGTAAGTTATAATGTCAAAAAAAAACAACTCATGCATAATTAAGAGTTTGCAAGGTAGGTTCCAAGCTACTGTTAACATTGTTAGTGAGAATGGATGGAGGCTGGAGAAACAGGATTTTCAACTTTTATACTGTCTTGACAAGATTTTGTAATACATGTATATATATATATATATATATATATATATATATATATATATATATATATATATATATATATATATATATATATATATATATATTTGTATATGAATATTATTCTAATATATATGAATGTATGTATGTATGTATTAGCATTTAACAGTATATAGAACACAATAATGACTATATTGTGCAAATTAGAGGTTATGTGCTAAAAATGTAAATAAAAAGAACTGCAGAAAAAACTTCAGGATGATAAACCATTCCAATTAAGAATAAACATCCTGTGAAATATACAATGATTAAGTAAATATAATCAATGAAAAATCAACAATTTAATCAGTTTTATTTGCACTATTCACCTCTGTGCAAAACAGTTACATAGTGTCTTAGTACCTACATCCAGTGCTCAAGATGCCCCACCCTAGTCATAGTTCATTTGCCCAGCACCAAAATGGTATATTTTACCATTTTATCCTCATCAAGAGAGGCGACCTCTATTCATAATGCCAGCTTTTCAGTGCAAAATGGGTGACCTCATAAAAGGAGGATGTCTTAAAAGTACGACCACCTTGATAATTAAAGTTTAATTGCCAAAATCAAACTCATCAGCACATCTGGGCTTAGTTATTTATCAAGTCAGCAATTTGATATGTTTGTAGAAACCATAGGTGATGCCACATTTTAACAGATGAAGGTTCTACTCCATGTTGTTTCTACTCAGAAACAGAATCTCACAGCAATTACACAGACAAAAGAATGAAATTTTGAAGAAAAAAAAAGAACAAGCTTTATATTGTAACTTAATACTCATTCCTGAAAACTATCACAACAAATTCTGGAAAGCAAGTACATGTAACTAGATTTGCCCAAGGCAAAAAATACACAAGGTGCCTGTGGTAGGTACTTGATCTTGACAAGCAATGGAAATGACCTTCCAATGGAATTGCACTACAATGGCAGTTCCTAATAGCTCCCTATGATAAATCTGCTAAAGGGTGGCTAATCTCAAAGGATTATTAAATACTCCCAAGTTCTTAAAATTATGCTGGACTGAGACACTGAGTGATTTCATAGTGAGGCATATAGGTCATAATGCCAAAGGATTATTAAATACTCCCAAGTTGTAAAAATTATGCTGGTCTGAAACAAAGCAATTTCATAAGGATGCCTAAGACATCATGCCAAAGGACTATTAAATACTCAAACATTGTTAAAATTACGCTGGGCTGAGACACCGATTGATTTCATAACTGCATTTCATTCTTCTTTTGCTGTCACTGTGAGCTCAACTTGAAGCACTAGTAACTGGATTTAAGATGTGACAGTATATTAAATACCCTATTTTTCATAATAAAGATAGCTGGTTAACAGAAAATAATTAACATAAGAAATTAACATAATTTTTCAGAAGAAACATACACATGGGTAAATAAGATCCAACAGCAGACTGGAATCGAAGTCCATCAAATTTTGCTGCCTTCACTGCACAGATTCTAACTACAAGAGTGATCTTACCAGGCCCAATTTTTATACTGGGCATCTACAAGGAAATTGACTCAAAAATGAGAACCGTGCAGCATATCATTTTCATCATCATAATGCTTGTGTCAATTAAAGTCTATGTTGTTTCTTCTACTGATTACTCCTAACAAACATCACAGACCCATATCAGCCAGCACATTTTATGATGGCAGATCTGAGTCTGTGCAGTCTGCAGCTGGACTCAACTTATATTTGAATATATACAGTCCTACTCATCAGCATAGTATTTTCTTTTAATAAAAAATTATCTATTATTAGACAGTAATTGTAATGGTGCAACATTTCGTAGAATGATTTCTGTACAAAGAGTAATCTGTCTGTTGAATAAATTCCACAGTAAATTCTTTAGTAGTGCATTTTGCTGGGGTCTGTGTGTATTGGCTAGAATCACTATAACTTGGCAACTTGTAAGAATTAATCTCTTCCGGACATGAACTTAGTTTTAATTAGGGGTGTGCTGTTAACATGAGGTCATTGTGGTGAAGTGTCCAAAGTGACATAAACCATTAGGGGATATTTTAGGAAGTTGTGGTCCAGTTGAAACTGGTGTCATAAAATGGTATTTTCCAGAATAATTATTAATGAAGGTGGACTGGGAAGAATATTCTGACTTCCATGGGACTGATATGAATTCTAGTGGGTAAAGTAGTAATTCTGATTGGATAAACTAAATGAGGGTGTGTGTCCCCTGACATAATTCATGTGTTTTAAAATAGTTCCCCTTGTAGAATTAATTAGTCTAAGTCTTTCTGCCAGAGGGGAAGTCTTGACTCCAGGAAAAATAAGATTTCTCATTAGATTGTCCTCAAGTGCATGTGTTGGAAAGTGAAGGACATGAAAAGCAGAGAGATCTGACTTCACAGGGAGGTGCGAATCTCAGATAAAGCATAAGGAAGAAAACAAAATAGTTCCACACCTGACTGCACAGTGGGAAAGAGCGCAGTCCACAACCTAGAATTTGATGACCTGAAGAGGTTAGAAGAGTGAGGGAGAAGGAAAAGATATATGGAAGCGCCAACCGATCACAAGCAATGATTTGAGAAAGACAGGAAGCACCAGGTGATGCTGTCATGCCAGGCAATCTGAATTTTATCTTTCACTCGATCATATGATGAAATCTGTTCTATCTGTGGCAGTACAGCTCAAAGAATTTAGCATAATTTTGTAACTCTATTTCTGAGAGAAAGTGAATCATTCACATGGCAGTTTTGTTTATGTCATTGATTAAATTGTTGAATTTTACATATGGGGGCTTGTGTTATTCTATTCTATATCTCTGCTCAGTTTTCTGGTATTCCATCCATTAATTTCATATTTTATGTTATTAATTACTCAGTCTGGGCAATAACACCATTGTCAATCATCCATGAGATAACAATAACCAAAATCCTTAAGAAGTGGGGATGATCTCACATCTATCCCACCACACACTATCACAATTTTTTACCACTGTGGAAATTTCAAGAATATTTGGTGAAAGACAGTAAAGTTATAATTCTGAATCTGTACATGCTATGTAACAAAACTGGCCACAATGGGCAAGACCATCAATTAACCAAACTGCTTGATAGTTCAACAAGCTTAGCACCCCAAACCTTATTATGTAATAAATCACAGCCCAGCTTAAGAGTGGGTAGCAGTCCATGAAAATGTTCACTGGACATGTCTTTATAATGTATATCCTCAAAACTTGATGGGCCGAATTCCAAGTCAAACAAAGGCCATAACTCTGTACACTTGAGCCAGAAATGGATGAAAAATAAAGTTAGCCTAGGTCTAATAATAATAATAATAATAATAATAATAATAATAATAATAAACACATTATTTTATGAGGTTATCTCAGTGATATATTATTCTCCCTTGATGCCTTCTGGATTCATTAAGTAGAAGCACTAAGTGTATATGATATGCACTAACCAAGTAAACTGGAGTGAATCTATTTCAATATTTACAATGACAAGTACCTTTCAAGAAAAGGCTATACAATTTTGTTTTCAACACATTTAGATTTGTTTCTGATCTAATGGGTATCAGGAGTTCATTCCATAAGACAGCATCAGAGTAAGCAAATGATTTTTTTTAAGTATTTGTTTATGGAAATGGTGTTCTGCAATGATCATTTGCAATCAATCCCAATTTAGGTCCTTGGTGTTGTACTTCTGACTTTAAATGAAACATACCATGCAAATACTGAGGCAACATTCCTTCATCAACTTTTTAATAAAGTGGTAAGCTAATAGGTTTTCAAATTTTAGCCATTCAATTCTGAGAATATTTTCTTGGATGGCATATCAAACTGCAGATTTAGGATAATTCTTGCTGACCTTTCAGAACTATGTGGATTTTTCCATATTGCTATCCGTTGTAAATTGTATAGCAGTACCTGAATTGAAAGAAAATTAATGCACTGTAAAATAATTTCTGATAGTTCAGTGGTGCATCAACTGTAAAAGAGAAATTCTTGAGTTTATTACTGTACAAAATAAATGTGTTTCACTTGCTTGCACCAGTCTAAATTCTAAATTCTTATTGACATGAACTCCCAAATGTTTTTCTGTGTCAGCATTTTCAATTTGGTTATCTTCAATATACACTTCAATATACAACTTATAATTTGAATCTCTGTTCACTGATAATCTTTACCAAGCTCACAAGCATCACTGCCTTTTTTTAGGGGATTGATGAACATGGTTATCAGTGAGCACCAATATTCAACTTTACATAAATTTTCAAAAAATTGGTTTTTCAATGTTTTAACTTCATAATCAGACTTGTGCAAAGTGGTATCATCTGGTCATAGATCAGTGTTTGAATGCTGTGCATACAGTGGCAAGTCATTTATAAACAATATGAATAATACAGGCCATAAAATGGATCCCTATGGAAGTCCTTTGTTGATTGACATCAGTTATGGTTTAATGGTATCAATAAAAACTTGCTGACTTCTGTCAGAAAGGTATGATTTGAACCATGAGAGTGATAAGTGAGAACATTTGTACTTTTTAAGTTACCATGCAGGTACAATAGCAACTAAATCAAAAGCCTTAATAAAATCAATGAATATAGTTCCAACCATTTCTTCATTGTCCATAGCAAGCAGTCAAGTTTGTTAACAAAAGTCAGTCAATCCAAATTGGGATGGGTGGATTAAATAGTGCTTTGAAAGGTAACCATAGAGATGTTTGGAAGCATGTCTTTCAATTAGTTTTGACATGGTTGGCAGAATAGATATTGGTTGATAATTATATAGATTTGATTTCTGACTATTTTTATAAACAGGCATAACCTCAGCAAGTTTTAGCTGAGATGGGAAAATTCCTTTTGTAAAGCTCTGATTAATAAGTAGGTAAAAGATGGTACAGTATCAGCACATGTATGTAAGATGTAGTGGACCTATTCAATCTACTCCAGTTGATTTCTTAGAACTTAACTTTTATAATTCATGTAATACATCTACATATGAAAAAAATGGAATAGTGAATTCTATAATTTCTGTGATTTTAGACTTACTAAAATCAGTCATATTTGCATTTTCTGTATTAGTATTTGAAGTCACATTTGTTGCTTTAATGTTAAACTTCAAAGTAAAGTTAGTTACAATTAATCAAGTCCATTAAAAAATTTTAAAATTCTGTGATGGATGTGATGTGCACAGATAGGTGGAGACAGGTAATGCTATATAATTCCCCTCTAAAGACAATTGGGGCTAACAAAAGCTGATGACATTCCAGATCCTAGTAACAGGTAATTCATACATCCAGATGGGTTATATATAGTTGTATTGAGATGAAGGTACATGAATATTACAATAATGAGGTCCAATACCTTTCTTCCATAAAGAGACTGACACCTCAATTAGGCAATGTTAATAAAAAATAAACAAGTCAACCTCTTTAAAGAAAAGTATTAATGTGTTTAAATCTGATTATCAGTATGTGATATTGGCAATTTTAACTCTGTAGAATAAAATTTGTATAATTATTGATTAATTAGACATACTAACTCCATATACAGTTTCATTCCTGAGAGAGAGAGAGAGAGAGAGAGAGAGAGAACTTGAATGCACCAAAACCAAATAAACACATAGTCTTTGCCTAAAACCCAATTAGTAGTCCAAATATTTAAAAATCTTTATGGATATGAGATCTAAATATGTTATAGAAGAAATGTTCAATTCATATTCATTTTAGTCCTTCTCTTCAAACTTCAGTACACAGCAAAAAGGAATGGGTAGTGACGCTTAGGAAGGTTTAGGGAGAAAGGTATAGATGGAACAAATTCTTTAGATTGAAAAAAATCTATATAAATATATTATATACAAATCAGGCAACTTAAGATGAAACTGTTAATCAAGAATAAAATAAAATGTTGGCAAATATTTATGAAGAAACCTTTGTTTAAGAACAAGTTCATCCCAAACATTTCAAAACAAATTCACAAGACTGGTACCCTATGCCTATGTGGGGAGAAATACTGTACAAAGAAGATAATATATCTTTCCCCATAATATTATTTCTAATCTACACTTTACTTTATGCTTGTCACTGTCATATGAAAAGTTTGGAGATAAATATGTTTTATTATTTAAAAAAAGGAAGCTATGAAAATGTTGACACAAGTTATTTTAAACCTCAGCAGCTACAAGATAAAAATCTCAATAACAATTACAATGTTGGTGGGCCCTCAAAAAAGCCTCCTTTTATTTACATCTGAAGAGAATCAGCCATTATGGTAAACTGCAATATTATAGATTATGCTTTCAGTTGTTAAAAGTGCTGACTTCATCATCAAAATTTAATTATCCGACATTTCAAATTATGAAAAGTGATAAAGTACTGAATAATTAAGTACAAAAAGAAAGAAAAACAGATAGTTAAAGGTTGCTAGACATGGTCTGATTTTGTTAAAATCAGAAAGCAATAATCAATCATAGCTGCTATCTACTCATTTTGAACTCCATGACATATTCTGAGGTAGTCTGTTTCACCTGATAGTAATCATCCATTGAATCATCTACTCAATTTCTATTTTATGAGGTCACCAGCTCCCCTGTATGTTTTCCATTCCACTGACAAGAAAAACATAATGAGCACTTAACTTGCAATAACAAATGTTAAAAAAGAGCCAAGTATTTCAGATAACATGAATCATACAAAAAAATGAATGGCTTACATGTAATACTTTGGTGAAAACTTATAATTTACGGATACAGATTTATTGATATTTAAATATTTATCTCCACTTTCTCTAACTGACAATTTATCTGGTATTTTTAATACAAAAGTAAACCCCATTTACTTCAAATCCAGCAGACTATGCCACAATCAACAATCATTCCCCAATAAAAACAATTATATTGCATATCTGAACTGGGGTAATAATAAATAAACAAAAATTTATTCATATAAACATGTAATAAAATGCAATGAATAATGAACAGCTTTCTGCATTTTTTTAACCACTGCACTTGAAAAAATTGGCATCTAAGTTACACAATTTATGAAAATGACATATGTGTATATGCAAAGAGCTATTAATTAAAGTGATTATGTTTGTTTCTTTTGAAACTTCTAAAACATGTTATGAGTTATATATGTTACATATATGGTTTTATAGTAAAACAAGAGTACCATGAACAGCACATTACATGTATATCCTGTCCTCTATGTAAGCATAGCAGGTCATGGTGGACCCCGGATATTGCTGACCAAAACATCTCAATGACATGGACCTTTAGTAAAAGTATGCATCTCTTGATCTCGACATACTGTGCAGAAATAATTCTTTTCTTATTAGTTTTACCATGACCTTTCACCTTTAGAATATTGAATTATGTTTTTTATTACACAAAGCACAGTGTAGCATCTTGTACACAAGATCACAGGTTTCCTGCAATTCTTTTTCAGCCTATGTCTCTCAAATTTTAATTCCTGTATGCCCCATGTGCATGCTTTTTCATATGAAAAAAAAAATCAACCTACTATATTTAAACTCACATCTGCTCACGTTTTTGTTGGTGCTAGCAATGGCCCAAGTCACCAAAGATGATACCTCCACCCCTTACAATATATGTAGCACCAAACAATCAAGATGTCAAGATGGAAACTTTCCACTACTGGTTGTGGTATCTTCAAAGAGGTATAATAAACTGAAATACTGATGATCATTAAGCTCTTGGTTTGGCTTAGAATGGATCTCATAATATGTCCATGGAAGTAAAATGGGTAAAAAAAAAAAGGTGTCAGTTCAATTAATAAAAATAAATCCCACTCCCCAGGATGCTGCCAGACACCCCCTTACATTGAGCCATCTGTATAAAATAAATGGAAACAGAGGGGCATAACTAGCCTTGGTGGGCTACCAGAATTACTTCCTGTCTGGCCTATCTACTATCTGATTTCCAAGAAAGGTACTGATTAACACAAGCATTCATAATCTCTGGTTTAATTTCACAATAAGGATTAGCTTATATTATGTTTAAGCCATACTCATAAACTTGCACTACCTCTTCAGATGTCTATTTTGAACTGCATTATAGAAATTGCTTATAAATGTTAAAAAGTCACTACTGAAACTGCCCTATAAATGTAAGAAGTCACTATTGAAACGGCTCTATACATGCAAAAAAGTAATTACTGAAATTGCCCTATAAATGTAAGAAAGTCATTACTGAAATTGCCCAATAAATGTAAGAAAGTCGTTATTAAAATTGCCCTATAAATGTAGGAAAGTCATTATTGAAATTGCCCAATAAATGTAAAAAAGACAATACTGAAAATGCCCTATAAATGTGAAAAAGTTATTACTCAAATTGTTATATAAACATAAAAAGTTTGAATCTGAGTAACCTTATTTTAATATCATTATTATACTTGGTACATAAAACAGAAACAGTATTCAAAAGTTTTCCCTTATGAAAATCTGTTTCAAAAAGAAGAAAAATGTTAAAATAAGGAAAGGTCATTGTACTAGCTGCTGCAATCTGCATACCATAATCAGGCACTTACAAGTCATGTCAGATTGTAAACAACAGATCATGATCTGCCATCACATAATGTGCCAGCAGATCAAGGCATATGCTATTTGTTCTATGATTACTCATAACAAACTGTACAGACCCTGATCTGCCAGTACATTGTGCAACAGCAGATCTGGATCTGAGCAGTCTGCAGATGGATTCAACTTGTAAGCATTAATCTGCTTAAGCTCAGTGTGAGCTCTGAATGAACTGTACATAAAATATTCTGCTACTATAAAAAAATAAATTCATTAAGAAACATAGCAATGAAAATTTATTATTATTCTGTTACAGATCCATGAACAGAAACAAAAATATTTGTTCCAAGTAATTCAAAAATACAATAGAACTTAAGCCCTATCTCTTGATTCAATTTACCAAAGGAAGGAAAAAAAAACCAACATCAAATTGGAAACCAAATTAATGCCTTACTTGAGTCCGACTGAGTAACCCAATATACTGTGGGCTTTGATTAGACCAGAGATGTGACCAGACAGCTAATTACTAATCGTAGTACCGAGCCTCTCCTTTGAGATTTCTGGTCGTACAAAAGTATTTTTATCACCAAGCTTCAGCGAGGGTGGGGGCTGGGAGGGTGAGGATTGTGTGCTACCCTTTGTTTTATCCATCTGTCCCAAACTGCTTCCCTCCTAAACTGACCAGAGGAACATGACAAAACTCACTATTATATTGCCAATGTGATGACCATTGTGTGAGGGGTATGGGTTTTTGGACTTCTCCTCTAGAGTCCCTTGAGGTGGCCAAAGGTCAAATATAAAAAAATTGCAATTTCAACAATATTTTTGAATATTCTCTGACCTATGTAAAGGGTTACAATATGTTGCGACCCATGGAACATATACTGGTGGGGTAAATGGATCAGGGCAGGGGAAAAAAAGGTGCTAAATAACATATAATAAAAAACATGTGGAGTAGCTCAAATTCTTTATCTACCACTATGAACAGTTTTATGAGAACCAAGGGTTGCTCTGGTTTTTGTGGAACTTTCCACATATTTTTTCAATACAGACATAAAAAATGTGCATCATTTTCATGTGATTTTGAACCCATTACTTCTGGATTCAGAGCTCAGTACTCTAAGTCCATTGTCTTAAAGACTTTGCTAATTTAGGCTAACACTGCACTAGGCTTTAAGAACTCGCAGTACTAATTCATTTCCTATAGTAAACCTATGCAAACACCACATTAAAAATTCATTAACTTTAAATTTCTGAGTGCTCATGTTCAAACCAATATTTATCAGCACAGATGCATCCTGGATAACAGCTTCTGTGTGGAGAAAACCACAGCATTTTCTGGATGACGTGTTTGAAATCTGTGCTTTCAATTCTGCACCACTGAGTCAGGTGCTAATTTCAATAATGAGTTTTCCAAGAACTGAAATTCCCTCAATAAAATAATGTCTCAATTTTTATTTTAGTTACAACTTGAAAAAGCTCTCAAAAGATTATTTTGATAAAAATTAAAATTTTATTATCAACCAATCCTGGCAAGCCAAACCCATATATACTCTATTTTATGTTCACCCATTTCCTGTCCATTAGTACCATGTGTCCTTAAGTCTGGTAGTTTAACATGACTGTAGGTACCACACAGAGTACCTAATTCTTGTCTTTTCACAGACAGATACACCATACAGACAGAAAGCACCAATGAGTTGACAGATGAAATGCCCCAGGGTGGAATTTGACCTCCTAGAACTACCCTTGACCAAAATTGTTTGAGAAGTCCCTACTGGGTCTCTTTGTAAACACTAAGGAGGCAACAACAACAAAAAAGTGCCTTATTTTCATGAATCCTCTATAGACCTCTTTTACAATATACTAAAATCCTCCCATGCTGGAAGCATATTGAGAATGAGGTTAAAGGTACAGCCAAGCAACACAAGTAATATAACTGCATTCTATGTGTGTGTGTGTGGGGGGGGTATACCTTATTCTCATACAGTTTGAATGCAATAAACTTGGAAATGATTATCCATTCAGACCACTTAGTCAAATTCATTTTCCATCTTCCACAATCACAACCCTCATTTATGTATTATATCTGACTTATTTATTTATTATATTTTTGATTTTATTTATATTAAGATATGTGGTTTTAATATAATAATGGGAACATAAGTGGAGCTGTGACTTGCTGTTCAAGTTTTCATGCTGATGAAAATACATACATTCATTTTCTTTTATGCCAATGATGTATCTATATTTCTGTAAGTAATAATTTGCTAAGATCGTTCAAACATATTACTTTTGTTTTCAAGTGGGATATCTGTGATAATCCAAGACTGTATAAAAGATGTGACTGTATCCTTAACTGAGGCAGTTCTACAGATTTTAGTGAGTTCAACTTCTCATCAGCAAAACCAAAATCAAGAAGTCATTCAATTAATAACCATGGTCTTCTCCACTATATACACTGGTCACTATACCATCTACATCATTATCACATTAGAAACATTTTCTAAACTGTAAAATGGAAATATTTTTACTACCTTGCCATCAGCATCTCCAGATCCAGATGCCACGTTTTCTGTAAACAAAAGCACTCCTACTTCACTTGGTTAGCAACAGTATGTCTAAAAAAGTGCAGTTACATTCAATATAGGAAAATACTGAATAGTTACCATGTGTGTGTGTCTGTATGTATGTGTGTGTCTGTATGCATGTGTGTCTGTCTGTGTATATGCATACAAGTCAAGTCTAACTGCAAACAACATAGTCCCTGATCTGTCATTGTGTAATGTACCAGCAGATCATCATGTATATTATTTTACTGTTTACTTCAACAAACTGCACAGGGCCAGATCTGTCTTCACATAATGTAGCAACAGATCTGGGTCTGTGCAGTTTACAGCTAGGTCTGGCAGATACATGAGTACATATGGTACAGTAATGCCAAATGAATGGAAACTGGTTTCAAGAATATAAGAAAACATTGAGCAGGTGGTACAATGTGATCCACTCATGGCTTTTCACATTTTAAGATTTCAGTGATTGTAAGCATCTTTAATGTGTTAAAAGTCCAAGCAGTTTTATTGATCTTCACCATACCAATTGCCAGACTTCCTGAAGGGACTTGAGAAAAATGTAAATGGAGAAATGTTAAAGCCATATGTTCTACTAATGTTGCTCATAGAAGCCCTAAAAGTTGACCTGCTTCATAAGTGAGGAAGCTTTATTCAGTGAAACCCCTCAAACCATCCCACCCTCAGTTTGCTGAAATCCTCTCAAGATTGAAACTTGTTGGGAGTCTCAAATTTTTGTCTTTAACATCACCATTTTTTTCACCAGTAAACCAAATATGCTCTTAATTTTCTGTCCCAAATTTAAATCTTACACTAAAAAATGTCCCCAATGAAACTGAAACTCACTTCAAACTTGGAAATTTATGTTTGCTCCTAATTCTATAAAATGATGATAATTTTAATCAGATGGGTCAGATTACTTAGGGTTAGCAAATACTGTACTAGATTTATCAACAAGTCATCAACCCAGAAATATCTCACGGACCATGAAGTAACAGCAATGCTCAACAAAGGCACTCATACAGATTAGGGTCAACAACAGGTAAATCCAAAGCACTTATGGGCCAGCCCTTAAAGTAAACAACAAAATGCTTGAAGATAAGCCAATTAAAATAGATTATGCTGACTTGCTTATTATAAAATTGCCATTAATGCAATTCATTTGCATGCATGACTAAATGAACATATTTTTGTTCTTTGCTTTTTTAGTTTAATTAAATACCAGGGCAGTAATAACCAGGCCTGTGGATTCGCTTTCAATACTCTTTTGATGGTGACAGTGTTCTAAAAATCTGATTCACTCAAAGGAAAATTTTCATTCCATACAAGCTCTCTCTCACAATAACATCATATTTGAGGTACATAACCGCTGACCACCTTATGTACCTATGTTATATTGAGAAGAGAAATGTTACAGAACCACGACATATTGAGAATAGCATGACATACTGAACTGTGGTCTGGTGGGAATCATCAACTATTCTTAAAAGACAGTGTTTGAAAAAGTAAATAAAGATAAAAGGCTAATTTTCACATTTTTTTTATGTTTGAACCCATACTGTTATACATTGGTATGATTTTGGTCATAGGTCCATAGAAGTACTGCAATATATCCGGAATTGTATTATAACAAAGTGCATCATAATGAAGGTCAGCTGTACATGTATTTAAGTAATCATGACTGTCATTCATCTTCATTCGAACATCAAAAAATCTACTTAAATATAAAAGAGATGTCTGTGATACCCTCAATAAACTGAAAACCTTGCAAAACCAAAACTTAAAGTTGGTCATAAGAGTTTTGGATTTTGACAATTTCAATGTACTGGTACTAAGAGACGTTCTAACAATACTGTCTTCCAAAAGTGCATTCAAATAGAAAAATGGAGTATTTAGTGATATAAAATCCTATTAAACAGTTCTCCCTCATTACAATGCAGTAAATGGGATTTATAACCAATGACAGTGTTATGTATTAAATGGCGGTATAGCAATTACTGAGAATGTGCCAAACTGCAGGAAAGCATTACTGATATAGTTTTATCAATTTCTTTATGCTAAGCAGGCTTTGTGAAGACGAGTGTAACCCCAGTCTGGTCACTGATCCCAGTATACTAGATCAATTTAATTTTTTTACTATGCTCCAGAATTTTGTTTTTAACTTAATTTAAGTTCTTGGTTATTACAACCTTCATACTGAGATTTCACATATAAGAATACACACTAACAGTTTTACATACAACATACTAATTATTACATCAATAAATAGAGCCATGGGGGCTCAGTGGTTAGGCAAAAAAACGTGTTTCCGGTTGGCCGACTGTCCCTGTTTTTCGCTGCCAACCCTAGCACTCCCAAAATCCCCATTTAAAAACAAATGTTTCCCCCCTAAAAAAATTCCCAAAATTAATTTAAACTGATTTGTGCATCTAAATGAGCTAGTTTAGTCCAGTACTTGAAGTACTTAGTACATTGTATAGACTAATCATTATGATATTCATACTGTTAAAAACAACAACCTACCTACCTACCCTAATTTTAAAAGCAGTGCAATAGGAAACACATATTTGGGGGGTGGGGTGGACCTTAACATGATGGACTCATGACCAAAAGGGTGTGGTTTTCAAATCTTACCATCAGACCAAAACAGGTCAGCTACTGTAGTGGTGTGACCTTGGGCAAGATACTTTACTCAGCTGTTTTGGCATTAAATAGCTTTGCTGTAAAGAATCAAACCACTGCTACCCAGCATAAAATTGCTTCACCAATATTAACTTGGTATAATTTCTGTCTCCCTTGAGGAGCTTTAAAGTGACGGATCAGTGTCTTTCCAAGACTTTCTGGGAAAGGAACTACTCCAGGATATAAAAAGGAGTTTGCTAAGCCAATGATCTTATAAGAATAATGTGAACATACCTGTCATATCTTACTTGTGCTTGGTAAAAGTCTATTGTTTTGGACTCCGCATCACCAGTAACACACTTCCCCTGCACCTCTGAGTCCAATCTCAGGTGCTTACACAGGAAATGTTTAGTGCCACCCATCCAAGGCTGGTGGAGTTCTTTTTGTTTTCTTGTCTACTCTACTTAAAGGGTCGCTGCATACTAACATGACATGCAGTACCGAGTGCTGTTCAATTGATATTAAATAAATAACATTTTAATGCCACCATTACAACAAGACTGACTTCCTGCCAATTTTGTTATGAAAGAATAATATGTAATTTAATCATCTCATTATAGTAAAATAAAAAAAAAAATAAAAAAAAACACATGCTCCCACCCATAACCTTTAGCTGTAGCATTGTTTACTTGCCTTCCGCTTAGCCTGGAAAGATCAACAGAAAAGATGTAATGAAAACTGGATGTAATTTCTATTTTCTTTCCCTTCACTGATAGCATATTTGTGTGGATTTTGGGACTTTGTCTGAATGGTGTATACCTCTGTACCATCCTTCTGCAGCTCCACTTTGTGGTAACAGCTACCCTTCTATGAATTATGGTTCTTGAAAGCTTTGTCTCAATACATAATGAAGGACAAATCTCTAATCTGAAACCAAATGCTTTGTATGGGTTCTGTCACTGATATTTTCTGCTGTTGAGATTGAGGCCCTAATGAGATATCTCTCTTGATCAATTGACTAAATCACAATTGTGAGAGGGAATGAGATTTTTTCTAAATGATTCTAACAGACTTACTCTAGATAGCAGAGTACCAATGTTTTCGTACTGCCTGTCTGAAGTCTTTCATTTCCCTTGGACTCAGACTTTTCCATCATATTCTGGTAAACATTTGCGAAACCACTTAAGAAAGGCTATGAATTCTTGGACTGATCTTCTCCCTCATTCTCTGGCAAATATTCACTAGGGTACTAGAGAGGGACTTTGAACCCTAGGACTCACTCTTCTCCATTATGCTCTGGCAAACATTTGCAAGAGCAGTGGAGAAAGACATCCTTCCAAGTCAAACTTCTGTAAAGATTCACTACAGCACTTTGAAAAAGATGCTGAACCCTTTCAATCAAGCTTTTTCTTCATGGTTTGGTGAACATTTGCTAGAGCACTAGACAAAGACTTTGAATCCTGGGACTTAAGCTTCTCCTTTGTGCTCTGGCAAACATTCATTCATTAGAGCATTTAAGACTTTCAGACTCTCTCTCGCATGCTCTGGTAAACACTCACTGCAGCACTACAGAAAGACTTAAAAGTCTCCAATGTTTGCAACAGCTCTAAAAAAAAGACTTTCAACACACACACACACACACACACACACACACACACACTCTCTCTCTCTCTCTCTCTCTCTCTCTCTCTCACACACACACACACACACACACACACAGAGGAAAATATTTGCTAAAGCTCTGGAAGAAGACTTTAAACCTTCGGACCAGAACTCCACCCTCCAACCCACACCCCATGCTATGGCAAACTTACAACAGAGATCTAGAGAGAAGGCTTTGAACCATTGGGCTCTAAATTTTTTCATCACATTCTTGCAAGCATTCGCACACAACACACTGTCTATGAATGCTATAAACCATCAAGACTATATTTTGTAACCTGTTAGAACTTGTCAATCAACATAGATACAATTCTTTTTTAAATTAAAATTCTAACAAACCAAAATGGCTGCACAGTTAATACATGTATATTTCTTTACAGAAATCTATTTCTTATCGATTCTGGGCAATGATTTTAGTCTTTTGAGGTGCTGGAATGTAAGACTGTTTTAGTCTATTGAGGTACTGGAAGGCTGGACTGTTGAAGTCCATTGAGGTACTGGAATGTGAGGTACTGGAAGGTAGAACTGTTGTAGTCTACTGAGGTAATGAAAGGTAGGACTTTTAGTCTACTGGGGTAATGGAAGGTAGGACTGTTTAAGTCCACTGAGATACTGGAGGGTAGGACTGTATTAGTCCTGTTATACCACACACAAATCTATCATACCATGTTTTTGCATTCATTTGCAATGAAGAGTATCTCAGTTGTTTCTGTGACACAATATTTAAATTTGAGGATAAAATAATTGTTCCTCTTGAGACTTTTAGAACAAATGTTTGTCAACCTAAATAAATCAGGAGTATCATGAATACATGAATGGTACATTATATGTCAGCCATGTGTTTAATAGTCCTCTAAGCATGCCTCAGAAAGACATGGTTCACTTTGGATATTAATGACTAATGGTTCTTAATGACATTGAGGTCAAGGTATATGGTCTTGAAATAAATTTGCTATTGTTTTGACTTATTAGACTTACCATGACCCTGACCACACCTTTTTATCACAAGACAATTTGACCCCATATTAATAGGCCTCTTTCTTGCCCCAAGCTGAGTTTACATGAAAGAAAAGTATTAAAAGCATATGCCTGACTATAAATCATTACCACTGACCAGGCAGATGGCTGTAAATAGGGAAATGATACCATTAAAGTCACACATTTCAATGATGGATGAATCTCCAATTTACAAAGTAGGATTACAGTGGACAGCAAAACCATCAATACATGTACTGGAACATATCAACTTAAAAAAACGGTAATCACCCAACCTTATATAAGTGAGACCAAGTTGTCATGCTAATGGAGAAAACTAATATTTAAAACCATACAGACCGCCTGAAAACTTGAGTAAGAACATGACAAATGAGTACCCACTAAATGACTGATTGACTTTTTAGTGTTAACTGAAACATGAACATATGAAACATTCTATCGCACTGAGGCAACTGAAATAAAGTGACTAACCCATGGCCAAGCCAAACTGGCCAAACAGGCCTGGTCTGGATGGGATTCGAACTCAAACCCTTCTGGTCAAAAGTCCAGCTTGCTAACCACTGGTCCATGACAGCTCAGAGGACAAGTGGGTAGGAGGTTACATTCTGCCACCAATCAACTCTTAACTTGTTAATGCAGAGAGATGCAATTTTGCATCTTGAGGTAATACTCTTCTTCCAGGGCTTATGATGTCATCATACTTCACAACAGACCCAAGTAGGTGAAATCAGAGAATATAAAAATAAAGTACCTTTACAATGATATCAAGTTACATGGACACACTGTATAAAATATATTTGAAAAAAAAAAATATTGAGACCCAATTTTAATTACTAACAAAATCAGTGATTGTAGGATCTGAGTTTTTGTCCTGATTTTAGGCTTCCTCGTATTAGATCTAAAGCAGATCTGTATAAAATTGGGTAACTTTGAGATCTGGGGTAAAAGGGAACAAGCAGGCAAAAATCAAGGTCCAACAGGCAGCTGTTTATTAGTGATCAGTGATTCCCTCTGAATCAGACATGCTTGGATTCCATTGCAAATAACATGGAAACTTTCTCTTCTACCCCAATCTAAAGTGAAAATGTGAAAATGCTCCCAGCCTTTTAATAATACACTGATGACAGTTATTACATGGAGAGAAGAAATATAAAAATATCAATCTGTATATAGCTGTAGTATTTAAAGGTACACAAGTCTTGAAAACAGAAGTATCTGTCCTTGTATCACTGACAAGTCATATCTATAAAATCTGCAAAGTTCTCAAGAGTTCAACGGCAATTCTGGAATTAGCCTTTCTAGTAAATTTTCATCAACAACCCAAGAATTTTTTGAATATTATCCATATAATTATTTAATCCCCCCCCCCCTTTCCCCTATCCTTACTGCCAAGATTCATTTTGCGTACAATGAAATTCATTTTGGTGTGTGTAAACATGACCTGCTTCTTGTGAATAATGATGAACAAATCTGGAATACAATGCTGTGCATGGCCTGTTATTGATGATAATGTGCTGACATGGGTCTGTGCAGTTTGTTAGGAGCAATTGGTAAAATAAGCAAGATAGAACTGAATCTAAGACAGATCAAGATCACTGCTGTTCGCAGTCTGACTTGATTTATAATCGAGTATAGTTGGTATGCAAATCATAGCTACAGTGTCTCAAAGATCCAGATCAATCAGTATCAGTCTGCAGAATCAGAAAAGTTCTAATAGACCCTGTAGATATGTATCAACTTACTGGCTGCATCAATCCTTAATTCAATGAAAAGATGATGGATTTTTACTGCATGCTTCTGCAGGGAATATTTTCATACCTTCAAACTGTCTGTCCTCCTTACATTTTAATGCTGCAACTCTAAAGTGACCAACACAACCTCCCAAATCTCAGGCTTATGATACAATTTTTAAAATTTTGGATTGATGACCCTTCATGACCCCAATGAGGACCCCCTTGAGTCTTATTTAAGTCACAACCTGAGGTTGGGAACTGCTTTCCTAAACCATTGGGTGTAAGCTTAAGAAACTTTGAAAATATGATGGCCTTGTGTTAGCCATGGGGTACATTTGTTTGTCCCTTCACCTCAGGGGTGCCCTAAGAGGGGTTAAAATGTTAAAAATATAACAAAAATGCTGTAACTATGAAATTTCTATTTTGGCCAAATTTTAAACATGCAGTCATATCACATTGATAAATAATATATTTAACAGTGTTTGGGTTACAACCTCTGGGTCAGTTTGGGGTGAGGATGGGTTCAGGGTCCAGTGGGTTGGGGATGGGAAGGCAGAATATGTTATAAAAAGCTTGAGGGATTACCATGAAAGCTCTATTTAATTTGCTTTTTAAACATTTTGTACTTAATCTATAATACTAGCAATACTACACCCAACTTAAAAGGTTTTTAAAGACACTTCATTCCATACACACGCCCCCTCCCCAAAACTCATGAACAAAATTACATGAAAACAATTACTGCAATTGAAATTTCTTGAGAAAACATATATACAACTCACTTGACCTAGATCTTCAAGGAAAACCAATTAAAGTAACATTAAGCTCAACTCTGACTGGAGCAAGTTTATTGCTTTTATCACTCTTTCCATTTGGTTTATCTTTTATGGATTGAACTGAAAACTTCTGGTCAAGATTTGGTCTAGTAACGCAACTTATATTTATGTGTGCTATGTTACAGTGTACAACATCCTCTCTTGGACACTCAGATATTAAATTATGTGGCATGTGTAATTTATAAATTGTAAAACAGTTTGTTTTTTTAAAAATTCAAACAGCTGGTATGTTTTTTCTTCTGTGCAGCCTCATTAGGAGTATAAATATTCCCATTTCTTTTGCTAACACTTGAAATCTTGAAGAAAAATGTAAGAAAGCTGCAAAGATCCTGGTAAGAGTATATAAGACTTTTTTTTTGTAATTTAAAGAATTATGAGCAAGCAATTTAAGCAAACTAAACCAACTTCAGTCTCTGAACAAATTTAATCAAATTTCTTAAGGTTTAACTGGCAATCCTCCACTGGCCTCCACATGAATACTGGGTCTGAACTAGAATGAGTAAATATATTTGCCACAGAAACTAAGGCTGAGAATTAATTAATTAATTAACAGAGTGTAGCTAATTTTGAAGATTATTTATTTTCTCCCGGAGACCCCCTCTGATGAGAAACAAAAACAAAGAAATTTTGAAGGTTACAAAGTGAACCTTTTCCAATAAACCAAACTATCATACATGTTTATAACTGCCGTATGTGCAGACCTTAGTTTCCCCAGAAAAAGGCTTATTCTAAGCTGCTGAATGAATTAATTATGAAAACCTCTCAACACAATGCTGAGGGAATGCTGTCTAGTCTGGTTGATATGTTGCAAATTGATGCTATTAAAAAATGTTGGAATTGAGGAATATAGTTTGATTTATTTTGAGATCTGACATTTATGAAATAAATGTACCATATTTTACTGATGTATAATGAATGCAAAACTGTGAACAGCGGTATGTGTACTGCAACTCAAATTCAATGTCACATTAGGTCAATACTGTCCGCTTGATTTATAATTCAAACATCAACATGGACCCTAATAGCAACCCATTACAAGTTGGTCAATCTGAGTTAACAAAAGATTTTTAAAAAAACAACGTATTTGAGTATTTTACACAAACGAATGGACTTAAAGGACATGTAAGGTGCTAAAATTATGCAAAAAATTAATTATCAGTACTTAATCCAAAGTTGACAGTGCATTCCTCTTGTTGTAAGCATAGTCCAGAAATTTTATGATGGTGCTTTTGATCATATTAACCAAGCTGAAATTCAGACTATCTGTCAGCAAGCAAGTAATGAAAGAATACCTCCTGCAAGATACAAAGTGTAAATACAACTTTTAAGAATGGGGATATAACTCTACCAGTACAAATTTGACAATGTAAACTCTTATCAGGGAGCCATCTCAGAGGGTTCTGTTCTGGAGATATTGATAGATAAGAGTGTGACAGACAGAAGGACTGACACATTTATAACACCAAGGACAGAGTCTACATGTTGAGCTCAGGATCAAAAACTTTGTTGCAAAACATGTGACCTTGACCCTAATATCAAAAGGGTTAGATAGCATGTTGCAGAATACGTTTTATTGCCTAGATGGAGCACTTTACACAGAATGTGTGCACTTCAATATTTTTTATGTGTCAGCATGTTGACATATCACTTTATGTGAATCTGATTGGTCCAAATCAGCCCATGAAATCCTTATGCAGTATTTTTATTACTGATTGGAATGCAACCATGGGGATTTGCCTTGCCCCACCTTCTGAAACTAATTTTTGTCAGTATTACTATAAAAAAAAATTTGGAAGTCATCTTTCCAATCAATTGCTCTAGGGCTACTGGGGGAAAAAAAGGTTATGTCTGTCAGAATATGGCCAGTTTAACCAAAAGCAGCACATTACAAATGAAATTACGAGTATTGGTCAATGGAAAGAGGGCCAGGGAATGGGGTCCAAACCTGTTACTGGCACCCTACTCCCATGACAAGCATGATGTACATGTCAACCTATAGGAGTAAATAAACTCGCCTCACTTTTGCAAAGGATGTCGACAAATGCTGTTCTCCCAACTGACAGAAAGTTATCCAACCTCAGTATTCTTCCAAATCAAATAATGCAAATATTCCGCAACAAAATATTTAATCTTGAAAAACTATTATTCAAAGCAATACCTTTATAGTCTAGATTTAGTAAAATTTCTGCATCCAGTAATCATCCCATCACACAAATATCCAACAACTGAAATGCTACTTTAGTGGAATTACACACTTTAGATGGAAACAATGTAAAGTCTCATCAAAATCCACATATGGCACATTAACTATTCAATGCAAGCAAACCATGTGACATCATAGAGGAACTTCCACTGGAGATCCAGTGTTGAAAAAGGATGTTGTCCATGTCAAATGTTCTACTGATTTGGAAGGACAGTTTATCTCTGAATTAAAATATGTAAAAATAATCTACTTCAACATGTCACATGCTACTGCATTGTGCATTACAGATTCAACTACATCTGGGACTATTTTTTCACATACAAAAATTGAAAGGTGCAGCACCTTATCCAGAATTTAATGAATGCCAAAAATCATATGCTTCCTTCTATCCAAACTCTTTCCACTAAAATAAAAACTATGTGACCAACAGAACCTCAAATGGGTAATGACTTAAAAAATAAATTTATGACACTCTTTGAATAAATTTAATATTAGGACATTACCTATTTGAGATCCTCTTAGCCTTGCCTTTATAATGGAAGAAAAAGTCCATCATGGACATAGAATCAAACCTTACCATAAATGTTCTATTACTGTGACCCTGACCTGGCTCCCTTCATTCAAAATAGAACCATATTATTAAAATCGCTTTGAATTAGTCAGTCACTAAGCTGTCAAACATGTTCTAAAGAACATTATAAGCATCTTGATAATAAAGATTCAGTCTGTCTTCATAAATTTATGTTTTATGGTGGTTAATATCCCACTAAATTTTAAAAACATGTATTTAGCTCCAAACCAGGAAGTTAAATACCCATTTTTTTTTTTTAAATTCCAATCAAGAGCAGTTCTCTATGTTCTCTATAGCTGGGTACACACCTATAATATGAGTTATTTATTTTTTAATTAAAAAAATCTTGCAACATTCAAAACTATTTTAAAAACAGAATAATCAAGAAAACTTGCTGAGCTCAGCAATTCTTGATGTTGCACTTGGAAGTAAACAAATACTGTGCTTTCATTTCTCTGTGTGGGTACAGCTTTCCCACATTACATACCTTGTTAAAACATGAATATACCATGGTACCATTATGGTCCCCATGACCAAAATCACAGCAATGTATAACATAAGGGTTAACAGAAAAAAGGTGAAAAATTGTCTTATATCTTCATTTCATTTTCAAAACAAACATTATTTAACAAAGTTTGGAAGTGCCAGCTATACCTCAGTTCCATTTATTACAATATTCTCAACATAAAACAGTACCGTTTATATCGTGGTTATCAATGTAACATGGTTCGGATCAGTACATAAAGTTGTTCGTGGTAATGGATCCCAACTGCCACATTAAAAGAAGGTACAGCTGTATGTTTATGGTTCTGAGCCCCCCAAAAAGACATTTTCATGGGTGCTTAATTTTGTGCATTTGTCTCTGTCAAAGTCTGAATAATTATAGGTATTTTATTTTGTGGATAAACCCCTACAATTACCTTACAAAAGAATAAAATATATGCCAAGAAAAAGAGAGAAGTTGTTTAAATGGCTAAAACAATGGCACAACGATTATATCAAGAAAACCCTTAACAAAACCAGTCCTGTAGTCTTTTCATCCAAGTGCTGAACACATAACAGATCTGATGCAGCAATCATCACCAAACCAAGCAGTTAATAAAGCAGATCTATATGATGTTTAACTTAAGGGGCTGTTGATAAAACTGTACCAAGACTATGTTTCAACCATCATAGTAGTAGCACAGTGGCTTAAGATTCAAATTAGGTACATAATGTAGTCATTCTATATGAGAACCAAACATGTGACCAACAACCCATGCAAGATGTAAACAACTGACTATGGCAATCTTTATGTATACAAAGTCACTGGAGTGAGCTAGCTAGACTGAGAGACTAACAGAATCTATGCTGCGTTTTGGAATGAGACAAACAATGTAACCCCAAAACTGGGATTTCCTTGTCTTGGTAAAAACACCTGCATATAATATATTTCTCACACAATTTTTTGCAAATAAATTAAAACAACCCTGGACCCTTGTAATTTAGTAGATTCAAAACAGTATTCATCAGGTACTATTATTGCTTCTCACTCTATATAAAGTTTATCAGGTTTTGTACTCTTTTATGAAAATCTGAATAATTATCTAAGAAGAATCTACCTATATATGCTGCTCTTAGAAAAGAAAAAAAAGTCAAGAAACACTTATAATTGTTATGTGTTGGAAGTATTGCATAATGAGTGTCTCAAGCCATGTGCTTTTGTTTTTCCAAATACATGTACTGTGCATTAAGATGAATATGTTAATGAGGTCAATGGAGTGACCTGTCGACCTTAAGTACACAAGTTCTATGCATGAGAAAATAGAAACATGAAATTATTTGATATTTTTACTGCATTATCACATTTAATCAATGGATGTCATGAAATTAACAATAAATAATTAATATCTTTTATACAGTCAAGTTTTAACTTTCATCAGTTCCAATTTGGACAATATTCTATGGTAGGTGGCAGTATGATATTGTGCAGTACAATATGCCTACTGGGTACAGTTCTAATGAAGTATGTAGTGACATCAGGAAATTTCTAATTCATGACTTTCTTGGAAATTTATATTTTCTGTCCTGGAAATCTGGCAAGGGTTCCTATAAAAAGTGCTAAGGTTACACTACCTGGAAATCTTTTTGTGGAATAGCATGTGGCCTAATGAATGAACCACTTTGGTTGGTAAGTACAGGAGTTTTCATCTGCAATCACATTATTATGTTTAATTCATCTGGCATGGATTATGGGTGTTCAACAAAGTTAGAAGAAACCAGTCTGACATAACACTCTATGTGTGTGTGTGTGTGTGTGTGTGTGTGTGTGTGTGTGTGTGTGTGTGTGTGTGTGTGTGTGTGTGTGTGTGTGTGTGTGTGTGTGTGTGTGCTCGTGTATGTGTGTGAAATGGTTTGTATGGTGTGTTACCAAAGTTGGAGATACCTTAAGTTGCTTTATGAGTGAATTTCTTTTTGTTCTATATCTGTTGTTGGATTTTATAACAACTCCATCAGTCACATCAGAAGACAACAAGTGCTTTTCTTTTTGAAAACAGTTTCTAGCACATGGAGACAACAGGACTGAGATAAGATAGAAAAGAAAGGTTAGCAGAACAGGTAGATTTCACTGTCACATGGGTGAGAAAATTGAATCTCTCCTAAATTCGTGCATGATTATGTAATGACACAACTCCAACTATCTGGCATGGCAGTAAACAAACACAACAAGAAAGAACTCAGACCACACTTCAACCACTGTTACATAAAACATGTCATAGAAAAAATGAGGAGAAAGGGAAAATGTCAGTGGTGAAGATCAATGCACTTTATCAGTGGAGCTTCAAACATTACCACTCACAATGATTCATGCTAAATGGATAATTGTGGCATGTAAGAAAACATCAAAGAACAAAGATCCTTATCTGCCAGAGAATAATGCACCTGCAGATCAGGGTCTAAGTTGTTTGTTCTAGTGATTACTAATTACAAATGGCACAGACCCAGATCTGCCAGCATGTTATGCACCGGCAGATCTGGTTCTGCCCAATTTGCAGCTGGACTCGATTAATAAGCAAGTACATATGGTAATTATCAGT
Organism: Megalonaias nervosa; assembly: GCA_016617855.1. NCBI lineage: Eukaryota > Metazoa > Mollusca > Bivalvia > Unionida > Unionidae > Megalonaias > Megalonaias nervosa. The sequence goes on along the minus strand of JAECUM010004242.1, from coordinate 81,438 downwards.
AGAAAGCTGGACTTTGAGTGTACCAGAAAGACTTAACTGAGGCAATGCCTGATCTGTTTTTTTTTTCTGAAAATCAATGATATGAAATCGAGTACTGTCCTATAATCAGTGTATAAATGATGTTTAATTAGTACTTGTGCTTCAACCATTAATTCTATTATTTTAAGTTGTGTGTTCATTTGATTTTAAAAATGTGTGTAGAAGATCAGATATGCTTTCAAGAGAATTTACACACTGAAAGGGAAGTTTGCTATCTGTAATTAAAAGTATACATTTCAGCATTTACTTGTGCTTCATTTATTTCTTCAGATGGATCACAACAGGTTAAATCTGAAATCACTGAGAATAAAGTGCATGCCATTATTTTAATACAAATACTTCTGACAGCAATTTCACCTGAATGAAGTAATGATGTAAAAAAAGCATTAAATCAAATTTTCATAGATTATTTAATTATTTGTTCTTTCATTTTCAATAATGCTAGTACTTTCTTTTTTCTCTCTATCCTTCATGATCTCATAATATATATCAATTTTGGCAGGAAGTCAAACCAACAGTTACCAGATACTGTATAAATACAAGTGCTTTGGAACAATATAAAATGCTTTATAACTTATATTTTTATTTCAAAATGAGTAAAATGAAACAGACATTATGTAAAAGATAAAATTTTTTTTACAGTAATCAAGCTGAATTAACAAACAGCTGAGTAATTATGATCATAATGAATGCAACAGAAAAAAAATGAGCGGTGACTTTTTGCATTGTATGTGGTTCATTTTTCCTTGTGTTTTTAAATTTGTGGATTAGAACAATAAAAAAATTGGTATCCAACAAAAAAGTGAAACCACAGTACCTTTTTGTAATTGGTCATAGAGGTGACTCAGTTGAATTTGACCATTCAAAACTAGTTTGATTTCACAATATCTCTTATACTTTTGTTGTTTATTGACCACATCCTATCCTAGGAATATTCTGAGTCACTATATGATGATAATGTCTTCATCTTTATTCATAAAGCATGTCACATGTCAGAACTACAATAGAAATAAAGAAATCAATATTGGCAACAACCTTTGGAAAGAGAGATACAATAAGCTTTGATCAATCCTCTTTCAGTCTGAGACTTCAATCTAATTGATTCTAATATTCATTTGCATGGAAATTACCCTATGCTAAACAAACTGATAGCTTGCAACAGCAAGTTTTAAAGGCATCACTAGCCCCTCGTTAATCTAAAATATTAGAACACAGGTTGAAACACAAAATGGTTTTTGCATTACCAATTATTTTTTTCATTTTAATGTTCATTAAATTTTCTTTCCCCAAGAAATTTGTTGTCCTTTTTTATCACAAGTTCAAGTACAATGGTCACAAATCATTCTATTCTTAATAAAATTTATGATGTAAAATAAGATACAGTTATTAGATTCCTAATTTCAAGAAACCTATCACTAAAACTGTATACAGTGATACATGTATTAACAAAATACAGGATCCTGGATCATGTGTACATTGTAACTGTATGACTGAGAGATTGAAATGATATGCTTGTTTAATATCTAGAAATCAATTAAGTAAAAGAAATATTCTATTTTTAAATTGTTCAAATAGTATTACATTTATTTGTATTAGCAATAACAAATGTGGGATAAAAACATCATTTTGAATCTAAATTAGCAACCAATACAGTCACTGAAACCAATTATTTGCTTTGTCTGACTCAAATCTTTGCATGATTAATGATTGAATATTCTTTTCCTTGTGCTTCCTGACACTGACAAATCAGCTCTATCAGTCTGAAATTCCCTGCCAAATTTCTCTAATTCTCTGCATCACCGCACACACTATGCACTTCCATTATCTCTACTCCACAGAAAATGACACTGGAATGAATGCATGAGTGCAAGGGTCTGCATGACTGCAATTTTTGTTTCAAATTGCTTGTTAGAATTATATCTGTAATGAATACAAAAATAAAACCAACCTCTTCCTATTCTGACTTAGCAGATCACAATTGTTGACTATATGCAACAGTTTGGTATGGTGACTAAGACTTTTACTGTACATATTTGCTTATAAGTTACATCCAACTGCAAACTAGACAGACCAAGATCTGCTGGTGCCTCATGCAATGGCAGATCTGGGTCTGTGCATTTTGTCAGGAGTAATCAGAAGAACAAACAACATAGACCCTGATCTGCAGATGCATTATGATATGGCAGATAAGGATTTTTGTTGTTTGCAGTTTGGCTCAACTTATAAGCGAGTACATACAATATTACTGACTATATGCAACAGCTTGGTACACTAAGACTTCATGTTCCTCTCCCCTCTGCCTATCCTTTTCCTGCATGTTCATACAATCTTGGAATGGATCTGATCCAACAAAAACCAATTTACATATACACTATAAACCATACCAATATCGCCCACCCAACCCCTGTCACCATATACTCTGAATGGGTTACTGGAATGATTTATGAATTAAGTGGGACTGAGCTCTTTTTGGAGCACTCCAGGGAGATAGCAAAGGGGTTGAATTTGCCATGCTTTCTGAGATATGAAAATTGTACTTACATCTTGGGCTATAAAGTTGCGACATTTTCCTGTGACTTTAATTTGTGGTATTTTTTATTTATAGATGTCTTAAGTATCAGGTCAATAACCTTTAGTCCTTTACTCATAATAGGAAGAGAAAACAATGGCACTCAAGATTCTTTGCGATTTTAAAAGTGATTTCATTAATAAGCTGTAACAAGAAGTTTTCAAGACTGTGCCAATGTACAGATGGTACTTTTCAATCAGTCATCATACCAGACTGCTGTAACTCTGCTAATTAATTCATTTGGGATACAAATGTTTTCTAATGATAGTTTCCAACTGTGTCTGCTCATAAAATGGTTTAGCAGGTGCTTGAGCTTATTATCATATACATACAAACTAACCTTTCGGACCTAATATATATGTGAAGATCAGCATATTAAAGTTTGGAAGAACTATGCATCTGACATTTTCCAGGCAAAAAAGGCATCTATATATGAGACATTTTAAAAATGTAATTTTGCGTTTAGTTTCTCTGAAGAAAGGATAATTATACAACCTAAAGAATAGGTTATGTACATGGATTGAATGTGTGAGTGAACTATAGATGGTAATATAATGTACAACAATTTTGCTCAACAAGAATCCCACTATCTCATAAATGTCCAAAAATATAATTCACCAAACTGTTTATGCACATTTGTAACAATTCCACAATATGCAAATAAAATCAATACAGCTTGTGGTAAAGACGAGAGAAAGACATACTAAAATAAAAATTCAGTTGTCTTTATTTGGACTAGAAACCAGTTGCAACCTTAGTCCAAACTTCCACACTCCTATCCCCAAAACCCATCCATTCCCATATCACACTTGTAAAGTAATGATTTTCTCTGTTATTCTTTCACAAGATAAAAACAGGCTGAGTACGTTATCCATCCACATTGTAACAGTACAGGGCAGAGTTGTATAGTCAGTGGGTACTTTATGTGTGTTACATGTATGTTTGTGTGACATGAACAAGTGAATGGCCCCAGTACTTAGTGGACATGATAATAACACAATTGCATTTATACTCGCATTGTTTGTTTGTTTTTTGGAATTAAAAAAATAAAACTATCACATCCAGTGTAAGCATGAAAGACATTAAATCGATTATTTTACAGTTGTTCTTCATACATGAAGATATCACCTGTTCGTTTCTATCTCTCTCTCTCACACACACTCACACCCAAACACTTCCATAACAATAACTACCAATGCACATGCACCAAACTTACTTCAGGTATATGAACTTTTGGATACATATATATTGTAACTATTAGGATTGCCTGTTATATCAGGACATTCTCTTCAAACAAATTTTGTACTTACTCTTCAACAAATTCTACTCCTGGGGACAAACAGCGGGGCAGGTCCAAGGGATGGTGCTCCACCTGAGCAAGAGGCAAGTCATAAATGGGGGGTTCAAGATCCAGGTCATCCTCAAGAAATAATTTAATCCTCTCTCCTGTGGGGGATTCTGCTAATCCAGAGAACACCTCTATCTCTTCCATGACATCCTGATCACAGATCTTGTATATTTAACAGTAAGTGACCGAGTTCCAAGTAAACCACAAAACTCACCCATTCTACTGACCATGCATAAAAGCTAACACATGATGCTTTTACCCATCCCACAGCTCTGGCATGGGAAGAAATAAACAATGCAGTCCCTTTCATGGAGTCATGTTGATCTCTCTATAAAAATTCAAATGTCACACAGTGGGAACACATATAGATGTGAAAGTTTGTTAACATTTACAAGTGACTTTTTCCTGATCAATCTTTGCAGCAGTACATTGACGCAGTTCAGTTCCCTGAGGTGAACCTGCACTCATCTGTTAAATTAGCATATGTACTTTTTCCATGCCACAAGTATGTATCATTTCAACCAGCAAAATATATTGTCATTTTATTACCTGGAAATTCAAAGGCACTTTTTTCCCCATTCCATTACAAGACATTGTATTTGATGTATTATTTTCTTTGACAATTTTTGAAGAACATACAAAAAATTTTACTAATCAGACTTCTAAAAGTACAACTGAAACAGCAGAGCTAAATATTTTTTTGCCCCCATTCCTCATACATTTTATATACATTACTAATATATGCAATAATGTATTTAGGGACACAAATAACTCAAAATTAGTTTCATCAAATATCTTCCTTATTTCCGTATTATCATAAGGCCAACATACAACAGTTTATAATGCATTGTAAATACCTAAACATTATCAACTAATCCATTCTCATACCAGGACGATATTGATTAATTCCTAATGGCAATTATAACCATGCATTAAATCACCATATTTTTCTAGCTTGGCTCATGTATCTGTATTCAGATATCGGACATGTATGTTTGCATACTGCCCTCTCCATACTCTTCACTATAAACGATTAATGCTACATGTCAGATCCAAGTCCATTAATCCTTGTAAAAGAGAAAACTTGTCAATAAGAGATAGCAACTGTGTAAATGCCTATTTACATTACCCTATCAACGCACAAAATCAGGCATAGGTTGCACACTTGGTATATTCTCATTATACATGACAGAATTCTCCTGAGTGTGTATGAAACCCATACTCGAGATTCCAGTCAAAAGTGTATGCTCCATACTTCAGATGCCAGTCTGCACTGCAATGTACAGTGTAGATACACTGTAAATTTTTGTGTAATAAAAATCAAATCTACACTTCAAATTACCATGGAATCTGGAAAAATTGCAGGATTACAATGACATTTCATCCCTGAGTTGCCATCATTACTGACTTAATAAATCATTTTCTTTATAATTTGATTCCCAAAATTCATTTCCGATATTCACTCATGGTCTTCAATAACCAAACACTGTGAAATGAATAACTGTAATAGACACTATATTTTGTGCCAAGATTCTCCACTATAATATAATCCAGTATCATACTGACATTTATATTTCCGATAAAAGGAGAGATGTGGCAGGCTCCAAATAGAGTTCTAAATGTTAAAGAATATACACACACACATATATATATATGTATATCTTTATATATGTATACTCATTCCACATCTACAAAAAAGAAATATTTTCACTGTTACAAAGGAAATGCATGCAGTTACATGAAAGATGTGTATTCTGTATCATTTTCATAATAATTTATAATACTTATTGGCTGATAATGTTGATATTAGTTGTTCTTGGAGTTCTTGAACAATGTCAGGTAAATTCCATGGGTAAAAGGCAAACAGTATCCAAAGCACATCCTTTTGGCATCAACTAATAGGCAAAACAACCAATGCACCTTGCATTTTAGAATGGAAGAACAGAGATTAGAGATCAAAAGATGGTTCTCTGACACAAATTCAAAAGACAGTTTCAACCATAAACTATTAACGAAATTAAAGTGCTTATTGCATTAAAAAGTATATACATGTTCAGTTTTCAGTTGTTTATCATCCATCAGAATTTATTTAATTCATGGTTGCACAACTGAAAAATCAACAAGGTAAAAACAATTTTTTGCAAAGAAAACTAATCCAAATTTTCAATGGCTTGAACATAAATCCACCTCTAAAGTTGAAAGTATATAAAATAAATGCAAAACACATGATTTTCATGACAAAGAAAACCTAGTCATGGAATATTGAGTCTGCATTTTTTTGCGGTGGCCTTGTTAACTGATCTGGCAATTTTCCTCAAATTGCTGAAATTAACACAACTGTCTGTTGATATAAACTGGAATCCAACTATGAGGAACAAACTAATCCAATACTACAACCTGTAGCTCTCCCATCTGCATTCTGAAGGAAAACATGGTACCCAAGTAAGTATGTAATCCGAACATCAGCAATCAGGGGCATATCCTTTAAGCAGCAAATCATTACTACTGTTGAGTAGATGATTCAGTTTGCAGAAAATAATATCACTGTAGTCAAATGCACCTCACACACTGGTGGCTGGGTTAAACATTGTTTTGGGGTTGAGGTATTATCTGCACAGCTGTGTGTTAGTAACTGGCCTTGCTACAAAGTTACTGGAGCTCTAATGGGATTGATTGACCTAACAGGGTTGGTGAACAGTGATGAGAGAGACTGGAAAGTACTGCATCCCACACATGGTACGAAAAAGTGCTGGCACTTCAGTCCTATACCAAAACAGAAGATGATCACCGCTGTAGACCACTTTCTCTTTTTCATACTCACCTTGCCATAACATATTGCTACATATAAAGATCAATTATGGGCCTCAAATAAGTCATGCTCTAAAATAATCCCCCAAAAAACCAATCAGACCAAAACATATGGACCTTAAATCATCTGTAACTGCAACAAATGGCACATAAAACATGCTTTACAATGCTGAATCACTGGAGATAATGACTAAGACAAAACAGATGATCATCTGATATCAACAAAGTTTTGTATTAATGGGACTGACTGACCTCACAAGAGTGCCCTAACTGAAATGGAGAGAAACAGCTCAGAAGTGCATCCCACATATGACACCAAATGAATAATGATAAATATCATATCTACAAAAGATGAATAGGAATGATACCTGATCTTGAAAAGACTGACTGAACTGACTAATTAAGTGAGTGACTGTTTGGCATTTAATGGCATATTAGTATATGAAAGACTATTAATGCTCTGGCAATGGGAATAAAGTGTCTTAATTGCGCTATATATTAACTGACCATGGCTGATCAGAGCAGAACTTGAACCCACAACCCAATGACTGTCAGTACAGCATTCTATCCACTGAGCTTACACAGCTCCTGATGGATATATGTGTATAACTCTTTTCCTGTTTTCTTCATTACATGCCAGTGGTCTGTTGTTTGCTATCAATCTTGCTATTACAAAATCCTAGGTAAATCAACAACAATTATTGCACCAATTATTGTATCCCAAATGACACCTGAATATGTGCAAAAGACTACCTTATTATATAAAAGAAACTTTTTAATACCAATGACTTAAGTGAACCCCAATTATCTTTTACAGCAATGAATGACTGTCAAATTAATTCAACCCATGCACCTGAATTCTGTTATTGTCAACAGATCTGTACAACTTTTTCTGATGTTAATGACAATCTCTACAAAAAAATGAAACAAAATTTATACCTCAAAAGCATGCATCACAAATTGTGAACAAGAGTCCCTCAAAGGGACTGATGGTCTAGTGGGCATATTTTTATTGTCCAAGAATTGAAGATACATCCATTTCTTCCTTCTAACTGCTAAGTGTTGCAACCATCTCTGATATTCTGCAGCAATAACAACATTTTCAAATTACTTGCTGTGGTAAACATATCAAATGTCAGCTTGATACCATTTTTATCATAAGCAGTCTATCGGTGAAAACACCATGTTGATATGGCCATTTATTTGGGACCAGTAGAAATAACAATATTTTCAATGTGGCCACCATACTGGCCATATTAAGAGTCAATGTGCAACATTTTCAGTTAGGACCAACTAGACACTATAAAAATATCTTCTGATGAAAACAATGTCGGAATGACTTTCCATTCAAGAAAAGTAGCAATAAGATTTTTTTAAGATTGCCAACATTGTGGCTATACTGCACTTAAAATCAGCACCATTTTATCTGAGGTCAAAAAGACATTACATGTACAAGAATTCCTGTGAAAACTCCATATTCCTATGACTTTTCCATTTTGGAGGAGTTAAAATAATAAGATGTAAAAGATGGCTGCCATGTTGGCCATATTGGATAACATAAATACGCCATTTCCATTTAGGACCAACTAAACATCATAAGAAGTCTTTTGGTGAAAGCACAATTCTGACATGACTAGCCATCTAGGAGATGTATTGATACCAGTAGTAAGATTCTCCAAATGGCCATTGTGAAGGTGCATATTAGAGGTTAGATTGGTACCATTTTCATTTATCACTAGACAATGTAAGAAGTTTTCCAGTGAAAACCATATTAAGATATGATCATTCATTCAGGAGAAGTAGTGATAACAATTTTTTTCAAGCTGGCCACTGGATTTCTAAGTGGTACCATTTTTATTTAGGACCAACTAGACATCATCAGAAATTTTTTTTCAGTAATAACCCATACTGACATAATCATCCTTGAGCAGGAGTAGCAACAACAAAATTCTCAAGACTGCAACAGTGGCAGCCACACTGGATGTGCAAGCAGCACCATTTTCATTCAGAACCAACTGCATACCATAAGAAATCTTCTGGTGAAAACTCCCATGTCAATATGACTATGTTCAGGATTAGTAGCAATAACAATATATTCAAGATGGCTGCTTTCAGCAAGCAATGTACTGGCATCTCTACTTGTTCTGCTATGCCATAAAGCACCAAACCAAACCAAACCAAACCAAACTGGCATATCAGAATTTTAAATATCACAATGCTAGCTTGCTAGCATCAACTTTAAAGCCATGAAAACTTACAAAATATAACAAAATTACTTAATATAGCATAGTTTGGACCTTACAATTATACATGCACTGACACAAACAACACCCCTTTGAAAAAAAGAAGCCATCATTCTGAACCCAATATCATTTGATAAATAGCCATGAAGCTATTGTGTTCTATTTGGATTGATTAACTTCATGAAGTCGAATATCAGCAAAATTTGGAATAGAGTGGTGTCTCTCACCTTCAATCAAAGAGATTAATGGAGGATTGAAGGCTACCATAATCTTCATCCTCCTTTCTGTTCCATCTTTATTCAGTTTCATTCCTCCGTTTTTTAAACCAATCTTATGACTCATTATTTATCTATGAATTCTAAGAAAATTGACCAAAGATGTCAGGTTAACAAATAATACTATGTATAGTCTCTCCTCCCCCTCCCCCTCATAAACTTTAAGATTAACAAATGGATAGAGAATGATCTTTCATTCAAAATGCCGTAGGAGCCCTGGGTGGTTGAGTGGTCTGAAGTATTCATGTTTAATAATCACTGCCATCTCAACTCTGTCCATGTGGGTTTGAGTCTCGACTCAGCCAATGTGGGTTTCTGAGAAAGTTGCCAGTAGCTTCCCATGGGTTGCCACTTCTTACCAGCGTTTTCCTCAGGTTCTTCCTCAACCTGTTCTAATGGCCGACATGTATAGCCTATCTTATGCTGAGAAATGGCATTAAATCCAAAAACAACAAAATGCAACAACAAACTTCCTGTATAATATTGCCTAAAATAGGAAGAAACGAACATCAGGATTTTATACTGTATGTAAAACTTGTTCTGGCTCTGTGTAAACATCAGCAAATATCCACACTAATTTCAAAATGCAATATGAAATTCACACATACTATTTAAACTAATTTTCAAAAATGTAAAGTGTAAAACACTTGAGTAATTTTTTATATCTATGCAATGTGAAAGCTCTTTTGTATAGCATTTATGCTTTGTATAAAGTACTTATGTCTAAAGCATTGGACAGGTCATCAATTGATCCAGACCACCCCAGTGGTGATTCATTCATTATTGCCATCTCCCTTAGCAGTTGGCCCAAGCTCCACTAAGCAAATTGTCCAGCCACTTTAAAAGATGCCTCACTGAATCCCAGCAGAACCCCAGCCTCTAAATCAACATAATAATGATCAATTGAAAATCATGGAGAAAATACACACTACCCACCAGTTATTGCGGAACTCCTCAACAAGAAAAGAGGATGTTCAAACTGGACATTAGACAAAATGCTTAGGGATACATCACAAGTAGTTTGAGAGGAGTAGTGACAACAAACTTTTGCTGATGGGCAACAAATCTGTGCTAACAGATAACAAACTTGTGCTAACTGACAGAAAACAGATGAAAAACCATCCCATAAGGTTTTCTGTCTTCTGACATATGGAACTAAAAAGGGCTTAACATGAGGGGAAAAGAAAAATTGTCTTAACTATTATTCCAAAAATGAAATCCTAATATATATACAGTATATACCATGGTATAGTCATCCATGTATTCAGTCGATTCTGGCATTATTTTGCAGGTATAAATTCTGCACAAATTCATTCTAACACAATATGAATATGTTCCAGAAAATAAAGCCATTTAATATTTCCAAGTAAATTTAGGTTGGATTGTTTGAAAAATATTGCACTTTAAATTTTCCAGCAGCATAAGAAATAATGACACTTTTCTTCAGCAGTGGAAAGTTATTAAGAAGCATTCAAACTGACAAGTCAAATGGTCTAGAAATCTGTCACTGGAAAAGATCCTTAACTGTAGATAATGTCTTCAGCTATTGTCCTGCCTTTAAAATGATCCAAACATGTCACAAAGCGATGTAGAATAAGAGTCATATAATGCATCATGGTGCTGTCCAAAATAAATATACAAAATTACATGTTGATGACTTGACGCAAGTATGATCGTGTGAGCAGTTGAAAATGACTAGCTACACATCTTCACTGATGATGCAACATTTAAAAAAAATAAGACGCTGGAATTTAACTGGTTTTTTTTGGCTACCTGCATTTTGGGGCAAGTAGATAAAATATCAAAATGCAAAATCCTACTTTTACCAGTAATTTTTGTCTGCTTTAAATTTTGAAGAAAAATGTTATTGCAACACATACATGGGTCAGTCTTGTCATAGTCAGAGTGACATATAACAATTAACTTTGACATATGGGCTAAGCCTGCAATAAATTGCTAGCCTGTGCTGGATGTGATCCTCCTGTTTGGGAGCATGATTGAAATTTAATTAGAATCCTTTGGGATAATGGTCAGACAGACATGTTAATCTGGGGTTAAGTAGCGGGAAAAAGGACAATGTGGAGACAATCCAGAGACAATTTTGGGCCATTCGAAATAAGTGACATAAAATCTTGATTGGCTAAGCTAAATGGGGTTGGGGGGTTGGGTTGATTCCCAGACAAAATTCAATGTTTTAAGTAATTTCCTTCACAAAATTAGTCAGCCTAAGTTTCCGCTAGGAGGCAAGAAGTTGACTCTGGGAAATAACAAGTATTCCTCATTATAAACTGTCCAAGGGATGGGTGTCTAGAAGCTGAGAGACACAAAACCTTGAAGCTACAAAGAGATTCAGCTGCACAGGAAAGCAAGTCTCAGAAAGCACAAAGGGAAAAATAGTTCCATATCTGCACTACACAGTGAGGAAAAGAGCAGACAACCAAATTACGGTTGGTGACCCAAAGAGGCTGGAGAGACAGAGAGAAGAGGAAAAGGAATATGACAACTTTGACCTGACACCAACATTGAAGACTGGAAGCCACCAGGTTAAGCATACGAGTTTGGTTATTCACTTGATTTCATGATGAAATTTGTTTTATTAGTACAGCAGAATGGCTATTTGCATTTCTTATAAATCTGGTAATTTTATTTCTATGAGAAAGTGTATCATTCAAATGTCATTTTCAATTTAATTTTGTTTATGTAATTGATTAAATTGTTATATTTCATACATGGGGGATCATGTCACTCTATTCTATATCTCTGCTCCGATTCCATCCATTAATTTCATATTTTATGTTATTATTTACTTGATTCGAGCAAATACACCCTGGTCGATCATGTCCTAGATAACAAAAACCAAACAAGAGCACCACATAACAAGTGGGCACCCTAACACTACAGCTGTTATCCATAAATGCATATATCCAAGTAATACCCACCATATATACTTTACTAAGTAACTGGCACATATGATATACAGAAGAATCTGTCTTGAAAGATCACTGCTATACAAGACCACTTGTCTTAAGTAGCAAAGAAAAGCAAAAGAGTAGGCATGGACTAACAAGAGTGCAAGCCCTCCAAAACTTTTGTCAAGGTAAATTGTCCATAATTGAAGTTATTATATATACACAAATTTTCTTTCTTGAAACAAACAGCCTTGACCACAACATTTATAGGCTTTTTAATAACCCAATGTATAAGTCTTCTGCAAATTTTGAAAGGCACATGACTGAGAATTAAAATATTTGTATGTAAACCAATTTTTTTCTTCCTGTCATAGTGCACTTGATCTTTAACTGTTCGATGCTAAAATCTAAAGACCCCTTCCATGCCCACATACATGATGCCATCCACAGGTCTGTGACACTGAACTAATGTTATTGTGCAAAAATCATTTTTCATTTTTTTATTCAGTGACCTTGACTTCTGACTCCCCAAATCCATAGGCTTCCTCCCTAACACAAATATGAGCCATCCACAAAGTCTGGTAACTAGATGGTGGAGACCTTAGTCACTGTGCAGAAACAATTCTGGTAACATGAACAACTTTCTGCTACTATGTGAATATATACAGCATACTGCACAATAAGGTAGCAACTGCTGTTTCGTAGCATTAATACCTATTTGTGCGCAGTTCTGATCAATGATAAGGAAGTTATTGCAGCAGCATCTTGTTTGCAATATTTCATTGCCCTACTCCTAACATGGAGATCTTGCACTTTACTGTATGGGCAACTCAATTTAATTAGGTTTCTTGCTGCTGAAGGAAAATAAATAACCAAAATCAAAATGGTGTGAACAATCAATAACTACATCACAAGCAGACCATTAACATCTATGAGCCACTTGTTCACACAGTATGAGGCCTGTATGTGTTTAAGTAACAGCACTGAAACACCTGGTGAAATAGATGGCTATGGTCTGCCTGATCTTGAATATATTGACTGCCCCAGTGGGACATTTGATGGTTCACCCCATTTCCACTTCATCAGGAGGCATTCAATTAAAAGTATAATCCTATGGACTTTGATTTCCTCAAGTGACAAAAATGTCAGGGTTGTCATACAGTATTTGCAACACCATTTAATCCTGAGGAAGGAATGTCTAGGTATCTTTGCTATTTTTGTTCCTTATTAAAGAGAGAAATTTCTTCAACTGAATAATATGGAATATAATGGCCACATGACAGCCCAGCAGACCACTGTTATTTGCAATGTAGTACCATTTGACTGTCAGATAGATTGAGACTGCAATCCATCACTCATTAACATAGCTTATGACCCCACCAAGTTATGCATGCAAGGGTTCCTTTACAGGTGCATTGCATGATGTGAATGGAGGGGGTTAAGGTACAACATTATCATAGCCAAATCACTAAGGAAAATTTAAAGTTTAGGCTGTTCAGAGGTGATGATCCTCAAAATCTGAAATGTAAGGAGAGATTTGGATAAAAAATATTATCATGTTTCCAGCTGAATAAACACTTGGTAACTGAAGCCATACTTTATAGTCCATGCAAAAACTGTAATAATTTTCCCTGCTTAGAATTACCGTCATTAAAATTTATAATTGATGATCATACAAAAAATTCAAAACATTATCCTATTACAATTATTTTCAAGAGAGAAATCTGACTTCAAAGAGGAAAAAAATATACAGTTAAAACCGTTTTTAGCAAATCTGTATTAAGTTACAGGGGACATTAAAATAAAGATATCTAATACAAAATATTTTAAACATTAATAGTCTTGTTGCATTAGAATGCATATAACATCAATGTGCAATGTCAGCCACTGTTGTGAACAGATAGTAGCATCATTATGTAGTATGACATTGATTACTTGTCTTAAAGTGGTGACAACTGTCGATGTTGATTACTACAAATATTTTATCTTTTATCAACATCACAATTTGTCAATAAACATTTTATTTTTTTTTACCCGAGACAATCAATACCTTAGAAAAGACAGTGTGTTCCAATAAGATTGATCCCCTTAACTGCTTGTTTGCAACATAAAAAGCCCCTTTTTTTCACTAAAAAGCAATAAAAGCAGAAAATTACACCATGTTATTAATATCACAAAATGTTCCAAGAAACAAGATTAACATTGATACGTATTACTGAAAAATATTAAGCTGAATCCAGTTATCAATGTAATTAAATTTCTAAATTCCAAATATATGTAGCTACAAGAAACACCTTTGTTTAATAGTCTATCTCACTTAGTATGACTATCTTTTACCATGAATTTCATATATCAATCAATCCACTTCAGATATTATTACTCATGATCCGTCAATGAGACAATAAAAGTCCATTAACCCCAGAAACATGTAAACACAAAATTACTTTCTTTTCTTTTTTCTTACACAGGACCACGATGGCTCAATGGTTAACATGCTGGACTCAATACCAAAAGGATATGGGTTTGAATCCTACCATTGGACCAGCCTGGGTTACCTACTATAGTGTGTCCTTGGGAAAGACACTTTACTTCAATTGCCTCACCACAATTAAGCACCAAACCAATCTTTCCTATCCTCAAGATATCTTTTAGAACTATATGTACCTCAAGCCCCATTATGCAGAACAATTCATTTCAAGAGTTGTTCTTGTGATGGAAAAAAACCCCAAGAGATGTTAGTGAACAACAGTTCACAAGATACCCTGATACCCCTTTTACCTTCCTTCTCTCACATGAATCAGTAATTTTAAATCAGAATCAATCAAAGAAAGTAGTTGCCAGTAACCCATTTCAGATATGTGATATAGTTTTATCTTAGGATAGATGCAGGTTGGGTGGCCATATGTGTAAACACTGTGGAAATCGGAGCTAGCTACTGTATGGTGCATCATGGGGGCCCCACTCTCAACAAAATGCTGGGCAGGGCATAGAACACAAGAATTTCTGTCTGCAAACCAAAGTTTGGAGAAGATGTGAATTCAGGGGAAATATTTCTTTTTTCTAAATGAATACAAGAAATGCTGGAAATCCAACTCATTCAAGGTTTGACCAATATAAAGGTGCATGATAACTTTCAGTGAAATGCAATATTCATTAGTAAAATTGTGTTGCTGTTGTTGGTTGGTTGGTTTTTAATGACACTTTCAGTTAGGTTGTGAAATGCAAGTTTTGGAGAATGGGCAATCAGGGACAACTAAGTAATAACATGGAACACTCGAAATTAAACTCCTGCAAGGTCGCATCAATAAAAAGTTGCATACTAAATTAAGTTTAAATGCAGCAGCTTAGTCAAGTTACACTGTGCAACACAGAGTCAAGAGGATTGGCAGTGAGGGGCCATAACTCAAATTAATTCAAAGTCTCATGAATATAAAAGTAGAATGCCAAATTCAGTTGAAATGCAATACACTGTGCAATACAGTCAAGAAGATAAGCAGTGAGAGGCCATAACTCAAATTAATTAATTCAAGTAGAGAAGTTACACCCCAGACAGCTGCAAAGTTTGACAAAAGCTTTAAATAAATCAATAAATTCCAGAAAGCAGGTCACTAATCCAGTTTTGGTGAGATATACATATATTTTAAGATGCACCCTGAATCATTCTCTTTTTTGGTAACAACATGAGCAAAGATACTAAAATTAGAGACTGCGACATGAATACAAGTTTTAAGCAGCATTTAACAAATTCTGGATATAAGGTCACAGCTATCTGGCTTTTACGCCAAATACTTGCATGTCCCATACAGCAACTTACATGTAAATGAGCCAGCAAATTAGGAATTACAGCCTGGACAGAGAGGATTGGTTTGATTTTGGTGTCGTATGGCACAGCAACACAGAAAGGTTATTCAGTGCCAGGGCAATCTGAATGAGGTGCCTTGCCCAATGGATACACCATTGTAGCTAATGTGGATTGGTCTGATGACAGGATCTGAATCTGCATCCTTTTGGTTGGAAGACTGGCATGCTGACCACTGATCACAAATTTACAAATGCTTTTAAAATGTACACCAAATTTGATACCAATAGACACTAGGTAGGGGCAAGAGCAGAAACTATCCTAAAACTCATCAAAATGAATTACCTGCGGTGATGCAAAAATAAAACATTTGCAACAAAAGAAAACTAATGTGAATAAATAATTGTACATGTATTTAAATTACCTGTCCTAATGGTATTGTAATTATCTGTCTTAATGGTATTTTAATTATCTGTCCTAATGGTATTGTAATTATTGGTTTAATAGTATACCTTGTTAGTTAAATATGGCACAGTATACTTTCAAACATACTAATTTTTTAATGCATGTATTCCAACCCATGGTAGAGTTTACCAGACATTTTAGACATCCTATGGGTGAAAAATGGTTCATTAAAAGCTTGAACTGAAACGAAATTTGAAGAGACAGGAGCTATGGCAAATGGAAAGAGTTACGTTTTCCTTCTCAGTTCTACCTGCAGTGTAAATATGCAGAAGGTTGGTGTAAACATTGCAAAATGAGCATCCCAGTGATGTGGAGACAAAAACTGGGCAGAGACCAAGAAGTACTACAAACATTTTTTTGCATTCTAAAAAGTATATTCCAATAAATGGGATACTTCCTATCTCCTTTCCAAGGGGATCATTCCTATTTGATTATCTAATATTTACATCAGGGATCAATGCTAAGTAGATCCAATTGCAAGATCACACTTACAGATCTTTATTTGCCAATTGTGAAATTTCAGTCAGTTTTACCGACATGCAGTGGAAATGACATTCTTCTTATTTTTTTTTTCAGGAAAAAGAGTAGCCAATAAAAGAATGCTTTATTTATTTTCCATATACCTCAATATATATTCTATTTTATCATGCAGATGTTTTCTGTATTGTATCACATCACAAGCCATTCATCAGGCAGACTAGATAGTTCTATTGTGATAAAATGGCCTTAAATATCCTGAGTGCATCTTCTGTTTTTCAGATTTTCTTTTTAATAATCTTGAGCAGTCAGCCAATATTAAAATGACACCTCTCTATAAAGGAGACTCAATGGATAAAGAAATGTGGCCCAAATGGATAGGTAACATTAATAACAATGTTAAGAATAATCATAAATATAAGACATGAATTAATAACCATTGTCTGTTCATTATAAAGATGTCCACTAAAAGGATGATTTTATTGCATTTGTCATTAAGAATACAAAATATGAGAGCTTTAATGTGGATCCTGCAGCATATATTAATCCAAGATCTGAGCACCAGAACTCCCCAATTACCTCAATAAACAGTGATTATTCCTTGAGGGCACATCTGTAGCAATCATGCAGATGAGAAGATAAGATGCTCTGAGGAAATTACAAACACCCAAAGGAACTGAAAACAATTTGACCTTTTCAAATTTAATTTGTGAAGTACACCCTAAAATACCCTACTATCACTTAACAGAACATCTGTTTGACCTTTTTCAAATTTAATTTGTGAAGTACCCTATGTTGATAATGTCAGTAACTGGAAACAAGGATCCCTTTATGGGGGCTGACACTCTACTGAGCAAACAGAATTTCCAGGATGTCAGGCCCCACCACAGAACATTAAATTGTTAGTCCTCAATATAGCAACAATGGTATACCATGGTACATACTGCAGTACATTCAGAAATACCGCAGTATACTGTGGTACAAAATATTTAGTTTTCTCCAGCTCTAAAAATAAGTGCATAATCTATTTTTTCGATTAGTGCAGTGATTGATGGTGGGGAGTGGGGACATTTGGGGCTAAAGATGGGACTTATCCAATAGTGAAAGATTTAAAAATCAAGCAAATTTCCAAGTTTTAGCAATTTATTCCAGAACACTGTCTCACTGATAATTGGCCTAAATTGGCAAGCCAATATTATATAACAGCAAATAGTAAAATCTCCGCTGCCTGATTAGTTAGTCAGGGATTTCATTCACAGAACAGTGAGCTTGACATTCCCATAAAAGCTAACTAAAATCCATCACATTTTAAAGCTGGTGGTAAATAGCTATCTGCAATCTCCCAACTAGCAAAAGTGTGATAGTATTCAATGAAGAATTTTGTTTCTCATCTGGTCTAATTCTTTGTTTAAACTGCACTTCTAATACATTATTGGCTACATTATACTGACAAAATGGAGCTAAGTGCCTTCCCCAAAAATACACCAAAGCAGCTGATCAAGGTTTCTAACCAGTGACCCTTGAATTACACGGGTGACACTCAACCAACTAAGCTACTACAGCTCCCTACAAAATTTGATGGGCCCCATTCCTACTAGAAAATTCCCTGTGGTGAAGGTCATGTGCATTTACTGACAGTGAAATGCATCACACTAAAAATACTTGCAAAATTTCAGTATCAGAAGTTATCAACCACATTTTACAATGTATTATATAAAGATGATTAATCAAAGATAGAAGTTTGAAAATAAGAAAGGAAGCAATGTGCACAATATTTATAAAATGAAGGAACGAATAAATTTGTAGGGTGACACGACACAAATATTTCACTTGAAAACTTACATAATGTACATCACTGTATAATGTATAAAAAATTTTAATGCATACATACAGGAAGAAAGGGAAAACTTGTAGCATATTTAGTGAGATATATTACATGTTTGGGTCGCTGCAACATCCTGCTTCAAATATTAAGATTATTAGCTTGCTTTAGTGGTAGCTGATTCTAGAGGTAACTGATTCCATAGGTAACTGATTCCAGCGGTAACTGATTCCAGATCAGATCCATTAGATCTAAATTTGCTTATGTAAATAGTCAGATTAATCACATAATTAAGGTAGAATAGTCATCAGTAAAATAAAGTTTTAGTCTTTGACATTTATTTTCTTACACACAATTATGTGCTTCTTTTTTGCACAAAAAACTGGAAGGCCTGAGTGTACTATTTTTCACACAAACTTATTTTTACAAATGTTCTTAATATCCATGTTTAGTATCTATTAGTTCCCTACTGTACATTACAGTGTATGTACTGTAGCATCAATCTTGTACAGTAGTGTACAGTGTAGTATTCATATTGCACTGTAGTATCATACTGTACAGTAGTGTACATACTGTAGTATCCATATTGTAAAGTTCTGTATATATATATATATATATATATATATATATATATATATATATATATATATATAGATAGATAGATAGATAGATAGATAGATAGATAGATAGATAGATAGGAACTGAACGAAGTATATATTATACTAAAGTAATCCACTGCTCATATATATAGATTGATAGATAGGTGTGTGTATATATATATATATATATATATATATATATATATATATATATATATATATATATATACTGTATTATCCATACTGTATACACCATAATATGTACTGTAATACATGTATGATACTGTACATTACAGTGTACATACTATAGTATCCATATTATATGGTGTACATTAGTATCTATATTGTACAGAAAAGTGTATATACTAAGGTATCCATATTGTCAAGTACAGTGCATATAGCAAACTACTGGGCATGATTTTATTTTGAAAAGATGGGTAATGGGGTCACACAAAAAAAAACATATCCACATGTTTGTTGACATGTTGAGAGATTTCCAATATCAGTAAACTCTTGCTGAAGATAATAATTGCTCTTTAACTGATGTAATGAATATGCCTGAAATGCTAATGATCAATATTTAATGATAAAAATTGTCCCAGGCAATCACAAAAAACTCAAGGCTTGCTATCCCATGACATAAATTGTACAATGAGTTATTAGATAGCAGCTGTTTGTTTTTTTTTGTGTTTCTTTGCTGGCTGCATGATCTTAAAAGAATTTTAAACATTAAACATTGGCAATTATGAAAAGAAACAATGGTTCCCATGAATTATAGAAAAGAAAAACTGTTAAAGCATTTGTAATATGTTGATTAGAAGACATCAAATAAAGAAGTTTATCGACAGCACAATACACAATTTTTTTTGCAAAGGTATAATGTATGAAGGCCAAAAAGTAAAACCGAAAAGCATGTATTTATTCCAGAATACCACAGAAATTTAATGGAAGTTCAATTTTATCGAGCTTAATTTAATAAAGACTGGTACATTTTATCTCATCTTGTTCTGGACATCGGTACAGTTAGTGACAAGATATGACATACCTCTCTGGAAATGACCATGAGTTCCAAAAGGATCTAATCTTGTGCTAGGATGTGAAAGGGTCTGCAGCACTTTAATTGATTCCATTTTAATTAGAGAATTAATTCAATTTTGCTTCCATCAGCACTAAACCGAATAACCTCTGTTGTTAACTGTACATCTGGTGACAAAAATGTTAAACGGTTTGGATATAAAAAATGTATGTCTTTTTTTTAAATCTGATATATTTAAACACATTATATTTTTACAATATTATGACTCTATGGTCTTAAAATGAGTAACTGAAAAGAGTGAGAAGCAACAAGCTTAGTTGTTGTTGTTGTTGTTGTTGTGGGGCTTAACGCCATTTTTCAGCACACGATAGGCTATACATGGCGGCCAGTATTAATGGTGCAGGAAGAAACCGGGAAATCCCCGGAAAGAACCACCGACCCACGAGAAGCTACTGGCAAGCTTTCTCACATATCCACATTCACCGAATCCGCGACTCGAACCCACGCAGACAGAGGTGAGATGGCATTGATCCGTAATGGAGAGCGCTTTAAACCACTTGGCCACTCGGGGCCCCAACAAGCTTAGTAAAATTCAACAAATAATTTATTTCCCTGCAATATAAAGTGAAAATGTACAAAAAAGGAACTTATGGTATTGTGAATTGAATCCCAAATAATCCTGGAATTAGAGACACAAATCCTAATAATTAAAGTTCTGAATAAACTTTAGTGGAAATCCAAATTAAATCCAATGCTGAAGGTGTTGATGTGCCTGTGGTGGCCACTATAATGCTCATGTGCCAATAGTCTTTTGTTGGATCACAATATTACAATCCAAGAATTAAATCCTTATTTGAAATTTCAGTAAAAATTCAATTCTCTATTTGCCAAGAATGTATTTTTGAAGAGCACTTTGTATTTCCAGAAAAGAATCACTTGAATTAAATAATTTGAATAACTAAAATTCCAGCCCAAACGAAATTCTGGACACAACAATAACACAACTGATTCTGCAATGATCTTAAAGAATGAATAAATAATTTTTCCAGTAACAAAATTATATAGTCCTCTACTTGACCTCAGGTTACAATTAGCATTTTCTAAAACAACTATTACCTAATGGAAAATGACCTTCTAGAATGATTCTAGTGTTTACTAGATAAAACCTCAGTTATAATTAGAAGGTCTGTTGCTAAAATTATAATACAGAATATGGAATATGTCAGGAAGGCCAGATATATTTATAGGGAAATTCCAATAACCTAGAACCAGATCCAGGCAAATATGTTTACTTCTATTAATAATGACCTAAGTATTAAATACAAACACATAGAGAATATTTTAGCTATGTATTAGCTGTTTACAGAATAAAAAAAATCAATAATTCAGGTCAAGCAAAAAATGAACTTCATTTTAGACAAGGTTAAGTCGAACATACAATGTTACATTCCAATAACAAATAATCATATAAGAAAAATTTATTTAAAAAAACACAAACTAAGAAACAATGCAAGTTAAATATACATAACACTAATGAATGCATATAATTTTGCAAAATCATTTTCCTTCCTAAATTGTCAAATGAAAAATAAATTCAAAATTAGTTGTTTCACTCAGCATATTTCAAAAAAGTTCAAATGATGGCATCCATTTTTATTCCCAGATTTGGTGTCATGATATAGGCAAGAAATGACAATGGTTGTAAGGAAATGGCCAGTGACATTCTAATGTTTCTCAAGGCCCTCCAAGTATAATGTCCATCAATTAAACCTTTCCAGATTCAATTTCTATATTGAAGTTGTGTCAATTCAGCTATATGACGATGGCAAAAAATCATACCACTAGGTGTACAGAACATGTCCCGTGTTCACCTAAATAAAAGATTTCAAACAACACCAACTGCTCCAGTGGCCTAAGCACTTAGAGCATTTGCTTGGATGTGGGAGGTTGCAGGTTCGAACCTTGGCCAAGTCATATCAAAATGTTACTAACAGCTGCCTCACTTGGCATTCAGCATTAAGAGGTTAGTGTTAAGAGGTCAGCCTGGTGTCAGGATAATGTGACTGGGTGGGTGATGTGATGTGATTATGATTTTTAACGTAGCTTTAACAATTTTTCAGTCATATCGCTACGATGTCTGCAGTGTGGCAGTTTATAGTAATGTCTAGCACTGGGGCATCATGCCGCAGACATGTAGCATGATGTCCCACCCAGTCACATTATCCTGACACCAGGCCGACCAGTCCTAACACTAACCTCTTAATGCTGAGCGCCAAGCGAGGCAGCTGTTAGCACCATTTTTGTAAGTCTTTGGTATGACTCGACCGGGGATCGAACCCACGACCTCCCGCATCCGAGGCGGACGCTCTAACCACTAGGCCACCGGAGCGTGGGACATGATGCTCATGTCTGTGGCATGATGCCACTGTGCTAGACATCACTGCAGACATCATAGCGATTAGACTGAAAATTTTTTTAAAGCTACATTAAAATCTCATACACAGACTCACACTGCTGTATGGCACTGACATTTGGACCACTTTATTTATTAGCCTTAAATATCAGAGTTACTTCAACACAAGAAAATCCAAGATAAGATAAATAGCTGTTACTTTAAAATGTTTCATGCCATAAATTTTGTCACGCAATTTTGCTTATAGTAAAATAATAGAGGTAAAAAAACAAAAAAAACCCCCAAACTTGAATGAATTTTTCAAGAGAGAGCATCTGATTCAAAGCAATTCTTTTTGCCAAAATTTTATGCAAATAATAGGTTTTTAATATATTGCATATAAAGAGACTTAAGTAGTAGCCAATTATTTTGGCTGGTTTTCTTGTCTGAATGGCTCATGTTTAAAACACTTTGATTATTGTGGCTTAAATATAAAGTCACTTCCCACATGCCCAAAATAATCCACATTCTCATGGAAAAGAACCATTTTCTCATGTTTCAATTAAGAATTCCATAACTGATCCTTAGCCACAATCTGT
This sequence comes from Megalonaias nervosa, assembly GCA_016617855.1. Classification (NCBI taxonomy): domain Eukaryota; kingdom Metazoa; phylum Mollusca; class Bivalvia; order Unionida; family Unionidae; genus Megalonaias; species Megalonaias nervosa. The sequence goes on along the minus strand of JAECUM010004242.1, from coordinate 58,058 downwards.
GTAGTAAAAGCTAGAACTTGCTCAACATGGAAACCTTGCTTAAGTGCCTGCAAATTACCATATATACATGTACTGATATATAAGTTAAGTTGAACTGCCAACAACACAGACCCTGATCAGCTGTCACATAATGTGTCGCAAACTAGGGTTTATGTTATTTGTTCTACTGATTACTTTGAACCAATTGCATAGATCCATATGTGCCATCACTTTATGCATTAGCAGACCTGGGTCTGTGCAATTTGTAGTTGGGCTAATCTTACAAGTGAGTATATACAATGCAAGACCTAAACAAGGTGTGATGAAGACAGATGGTCTGAGAGACACTAAATGTTCTTCTCCTTACTTGGTGGGGCCTAAAAGATTTTATACCATGCCTAGGACATATGAAGTCAAATTGTTGATGGGACTCCTGGGAAACATACCACTGATTGTGCATTAATAAACCCTTAGCCATCTGCTGCAGAAAAAAAAAGTCATTTTTGCACTACATACCTTGGGCTCCCCGGTGTGACACAGCAAGCACACATTTATATGCTGTTCTCAAGTAAAAATTTAAAAATTACAAAAAGCACACAAAGAATTATTTAAGAAAAGCAATATTTAGAATAGTTTATCTAAAGATGTGAAAGAAGCACCCTAATTCAATGGTTTTATCAAAGAATAAGAAAAAAGCTACAAGATACAGCTGTGTGATTACCGTATATACTCACCTATAAGAACCATCCAACTGCAAAATGTACTGACCAATATGTGCCATTGCATAATGCACTGGCAGATCTGGGTCTGTGTAGTTTGTTAGGAGTAATCAGTAGAACAAACAATATAGACCCTTATCTGCAGGCTATTATACTACAGCAGATCAAGAACTTTGTTGCTTGCAGTTTGACTCGATTTATAGGCCAGTATATATGGTAATATGGACATTTTTTGATTTCTCCCATTTCTTTCCCTTTCTATTCTCAAGATATCTTACTGTTATCTTCCCCCCACTCCTTAATTTCTTTTTCATGAAATTGTAAATAACTGCACTATATTGCATCTTTGTAAATTTACTTAATTATTTGAACATAATAAGAGGGACTCAAAGGATGACTAGCTTTGTAAACTAACTGGATTGCCCTCTGAAATAATGATATTATTATTATTATTATTATTATTAAGCACATATCACTGCTCAAGTTTCACACAATTAAAGAAATGCAAACTGAACACAATTAACCTGACAAGTGTGATACTGACATATGATAATTTTCAGCCATTTCCCTCTCCTTTTGTTAAAAATGCATTAATTGGTTAAGCTCATTGTGTATACAGCCGCCAAAGACAATCAATCTGTTGCTATAAAATAGCTGCTAAAATTTCAAACAGCCATATATTACACTTTAAGAACTGCAACTGAACACATTCCAATGTCATTAGTATTTATAATTTGGATTGGTCAGCTGGGAATTCATGTTGGTGAAACTTAATGCCTAATCTTGGTAATCTCTCACAATGAAAAATGCACTCAACAAAATTAGCATTCTCCTGTTTCACACCCATATTTCTGGAAGCCATGCAAAAAGGAATGAATGGGTTGTATCAATTCCAATAAGTGACTGCTTTAGATAAATGACTACCAGTATGTCTGGATCCTGTATCATATAAATTTGAAAAACAATATGGTATATCAATTTTACGCCAGCATTCTTGACAGATTTTAATCATAAAAATGACAGTCAATATTTATATGTTTTGACACCTATTGTAATTTCATCTAAATTATAGATAGAATAATCTCTGACTCTTCCTCTTCCTTGCTTAATTTCAAAATCATTGGTGTATACTCCAATCTAATCTCTGGATTTTGAGCTCACATTGGAGGTTTATGCTCAAACTGTTGTAGCATGTACTGCCAAATTCAAAGACAAAGTCCTTAATTAAAACTAGCAGCAACAGAACAGTACACTTGCATAATCTTCATTACTAGAAGCTGCCATTCAACAATTGTATATTCTAATTTCAAGTGGACAATCTTATTATCAAGCTTTATGTAACAGTTTGTAATCAGAGTTTGGGTTGAAGTGTCTGGAAACCTAGGATTTTTTTTTCTCCATTATATAACTTATAGAAACTCAAAATATTCAAAATATTGTAAAGACACTATTTACCATCTAATTTTCTTCACATTTGTGCTGTATCATGCATAAATTCTTTGCATGAAGTATATGCATACAAGAATGACCTTGACCTTTGATCTTTTGACCCCCACACCTGAAGCAATACAGCTGTATTTGTATCCCATGGTAAACATCCTTACATGTACTTTGCATGATGTCTATTCATCTATGGTAGTAACGGATACATATTTAGTACTGCACGATACAAAACTTCAACCATTAACCACCCACCCAAATTTGACATTGACCAATGAGCTCACTGGCCATCAAACTTGAGCAATATTCCCTCTCCTCAAGCATTTGTCGGCAAAGTCTGATGGCAATCCTCGGATCAAAACAAGTATATTACTTTTTAAAGATTTGAGACTAGGTAGGACAGACATACACAAGGACATTATGACAATGTGTCTCACCTTTTGTGACAAATACGAAACATTCAAAAGTCTATACCTCATATTTGATACCTTCCTGATCATCAGGATTAAGACCCCATACTTTGGCAAATAAAGTCAAGAAAAGCTGGATATCTCCCAAAAGCTAATGAAGAAAATTTCCTTATTTATAGTATGCATTTTGCAAAATGTCATTGATACTGAACAAAAAGTCTCTCTGTTCCTGAAGTGCAATCATGAACAGGTACTCTTTTTTTCTCTATCACTAAAATGACTCATTTCATTATTCTAGAAATGCTCATTGTCTTCAAATACTATGCTTTCATTTGTAAACATATATGAAATAAATGGATTAGATTATTTCATTTCCCCTTGTCTTTAATTACAAACTTGTTGACAATTTGCATTTACTATCAACATGATAAGAATTTGGGAAGTGTGTGGACTTAGCAAAGGCCATTAACTGGACACAGTTGTAGTTCTCAATAACTGTTATTGTTATCAAGGTCAATTTCATATATACGCTGTACTCCATATATATTTTATGACAAAGTAGTGATTTGCCATTTAACACACACATTAATACAGATTTTGTAAACCTTATCATGATCCACAGAGAACGGGCACTGCTCAAGTACAAGCAACATTGATAAGGGAGGTAAATCCAATTTCAATGATGCATTGTAATAGATCAACTGCAGTAGCTTCCCTTACATCTAAAGTGGTCACTTCGTTTTGCAGAAATGTTCAATTACATTTACATGTACTGTACAATCTTTGGAGAGAGTCACATGAAAGTTTAAAAGCAAAATATGGCTATTCATATTCTGCAGAATGTTATGAATTTCTTTTCTTTATAAAAATAAATGAATTCATGGGTAGATGCCTCTTGCTGGACACCCTGAGTACCAAATGATGAGACATTTCTCATGTGCATCTACTATGAGCAATAAGCAACACACCTCCTTTCAGATGTTAATTCAGATAACTTATATTTTTTAGTCTTCTACTTTTATGTGTAATCCATCAATGATAAAATCCTTTGTGAAACCTAAGACAGTTCATATTCTGACATCTGATTACTTTTCTATGATGACATTCAGTGTTAATGCCTTGTATTCATTTACTAATGACAGCCATGACATTGTTCATGGTTCACGCAACGGGCCAAAAAATTCAAAACTCTGCCTTAAGTTTGCTTCAAATATTTCAAATGACCTTCATTCATCTACATTATATTCATTTGTTTTACCCTTGGTTCACTTTTGGCAGTGACCCAAGGGCAAGCATTAATGCAATAAAAGTAAAAGGTATAATTTTACAACAGATCAATGATAGTAGTTACCATATAATAATTCAAAACATGTTTTGACAGTCCAAATACTTGCTTTAAGCCCCATCAATGCTTACATGTACATGTGTATAAAACTCTTTCCTAACTGAACAAATATACAATTTTTCATGCTAATGACTTGAAGAATGCTCCTTTTTAAATTCTGAGGTAAATCATTAATGATCCTTGTGTGTATGTGCATAACTGTGTGTATGTGCGTAACTGTGTGTATGTGCATAACTGTGTGTACGTGCATAACTGTGTGAATGTGTGTTTGTGTATGTTATTATCATATCAGATCTCAAAGTTACTATACTGGTCCCTCCAGTAATGCTGTTTATGAGCCAATAAAACTAGTTTTTGGATGAGGGTGGGGGAAACTAATTTTAATTATGCAATACTTACCCTTTAGTATTACACAGCTTAATACTGTTTCATGTCGAAAAATCTCATCCGTTCGATATATTACATCCTCTCAGTGGAGAAAATGTCAATAAGTACATTCTTGCATCTGCTGTGCCACACAGAAACAGTCATCTTTTCCACAGATGACAGTAGACCTGTACATCAGTGCAGGGTGGAAGGAGGACATTTAGTAATAACAATGGGTAAGTATTGCATAATTAAAATTAGTTTCCCCCCCCCCCACCAACAAACTACATCTTAATAACAGCAGTATGTTACCAATCATTACTGTGCAGCTGAAATTGTCAATTAGGTGGGTAGGTTGATGGTTTAAAACTGAGCAAAAACAGATAAAAGAAAATGGAAAGTACTCACCATTAGAGAGACTGATCCATTTTACAAATTGTTAGTGCCTCTCTGGGCCACAAGGTGTGCCACAAATAAGGGCCCCCAAGAAAAAGTTCCTGTGCTGATTGTGCTAATGAGTGGAGGTATGAGGAGAATGTAGAATGGGGTTGTCAAATGCTTCCTTGATAATGTCCCCCAAGGAAGAGTGATTGAGACAGGTCCATTTGGCAGCAATGGTTCAAACCTCATGGTCTTCATAAAGACAGAGTACTGGGCATAATTAGGCATAAGAGCTTACCTTCAACTTCTCCTGCACAGATCTGACTGAGACTGGGAAGCTGCAGGTGATGGAGCTACCGAAAGTAACTGTTTTTTTGCTAGAAATCACATCTGACAAAGGAGAAAAATGGATTCGTAATTCTCAATAAACCGAAGACAGCCTGTGTCAATAGACAAGTTATATATCTAGCTGCATCTTCTCCCGATAGAGAGTAAACAACAGTTTTTAGAGTGAGGGCCTGAAAGGAGGCTGGTCTCAAAGGTTCATAGGGGGTTTTTGGTCAAAGACCATAAACAAAAGAAAAATTCCATCAAGGCATAAGATAGCACAAGATAGGTCCCCAGCTTAATAAGAAAGGTAAGATATGCATCAGAACCAATTGCTGTGCACCGAGAGAATTTAAGTGTTGGAAATTGCTGCTCTATTGCCCTTGATAGTAAATACTGAACATCTTTTGTTCTCAAACTGGAATTTACAGAAGGGCAGCTGGGATCAACGTGTTTCCATCTGCACCAATTAAAATTTGAATAGTCAATCCCACTGAAGACTGAAGATAACTACTGCCCACACATCCTGATCTTGGACAGAAGACAAATAGAAGTGAAGCCCGCTTTTGAGCCTTATCGCAAACAGGTCTACTAGAGGTCTTTCCAACAGTGTCTAAAGGGACTCTGTTACAGAGTGGTGAAGATACCATTCCATTAGCATGGTTCTGCCATTCCTGGGAAGGCTGTTGGCTAATATGTTCTTCTCCGGAATGTCTCAGACTCAAAGGGTGATGCTTCCTGAGGTGACCCAGAGGAGGAGGTTTCAGACCTCCATGCAAAAAGGAGGTGCGTGGATGCCTCCCTGACATCTGATGTACATTACGATGTATTGTTGTCCAAGGAGACCATGACACATTCAGCCCTTATTTTCTCGATGCACCCTTGCAACAAAAGAGACTGCTTCATTTCTAGGTTGTTGACGTTGAAAGACTATTCATCTGGAGTTCAAAGGCCCTGGAAATTAAGCCCTCTGGCTCAAAATGAGTGCACCAACCAGAATCTGATGCAATGGCGAACAGAAGAAGTGGAGCACAGGTGGATGTATGGGATCCCAGTCAGGAATATCCATCAATTCATCCACCAATGCAAATGATGATGAAACACTGGTCTGAAAGTGATTGGAGCTGATAGAGAATCTGTTTAGTAAATCTTGAACACCATAAACTTGACCAAGGTCTAGTTTGTGGTTGTGTGTTGGACTAGGGCTGCTTCTGTTTGAAAAGACTTGATGGATGGCCCCTAGGGTGAAAAACATCTCCATGTTTCCTGGTTGACTGTGATGGAACAGGAGCAGTTGTGAAGGATCAATGTTAATGATCCAGCAAGTCTTTAGAAGCCACTGAAGGATGAATTACCCAAACATGGTCTCAGTTTTGAATCAAGCAGCCATTAGTAAGTTGTTACTGTTGGTTAAGCATGACCTGTGAAAAGTCCAAAACAATGTCATGGCAAGGATGCAGAAATTCCACCAATAATATATCCCATTGCAAGAGATATGTTTGAATGTCGTGACCAATCTCCTGCAAGCATTGAAAACTGGCTGGATTCAAAAAGGGTTCTCTCATTCATATTAAATGATGTAGCTTAGAAAATGTCTGCATATGAAGCTATGGTGATGAATAACCTGGCTTCTGTTCCATGGTTTCAATTGCTATGATGAGAAAGCATAATAACAATATTGTATTATTTGTTCCACATTAAACTCAACTCTTTGTATGTACTGTATGCTATATACACCACAGTGTATTTGCACAAGGTAAATGATTGTACTCTCTTATTTTTAATTAAAAATAATTGAAAGAGAACAATCATAATAAAAAGAATAATAAGAACAATGTTTTATTATTTTCACATGTGAAACTCACCTGTTCATCACATAATGTACCATGTGCTACATAAACACTAACGTATTTGCACCTAAACCGTGAGTACTGTGTGATATATACACCCCTGTGCATACACAATCATAAATAAAAAATTAATCAGGAACAAGTTCCTGTCTTCTAACTCTCCTAATTTTAATAAGAAAGAGTAATGTTTGTTTAACCTTTATTGTAACCTGGGGTCAATGCAGAGAAACACAATAACAATGGGGGCCCCGAGTGGCCGAGTGGTCTAAAGCGCTCACCGTTACGGATCACTGCCATCTCACCTCTGTCTGCGTGGGTTCGAGTCTCGGGCTCGGCCAATGTGGTTGTGTGAGAAAGCTTGCCGGTAGCTTCTCGTGGGTCGGTGGTTCTTTCCGGGTTCTCCCGGGTTCTTCCTCCACCATTAATACTGGCCGCCATGTATAGCCTATCTTGCACTGAAAAATGGCGTTAAACCCTATAACAACAACAACAACAACAATAACAATGTGATGCGTCACACCTGTATTAAAATACAATGGTGCAACAGACCAAAAACACCTAAAATGATGTTTGGACAATAATTTATTAATGGATTTATGAATTCCTATTAAATGTGGTTGGGCTCATAATCCATAAAACTTGCACATGAACCAATTGTATTTGAAAACTAAGACGGTGTATCCTAACTCCGAACGGGTGAGATACAATGTAGTAACCCAAGAAGACCTTCTCAGAACTAATTCATGAAAAACGGCAGGAGCTATCAACATAAAAACAGAAGATGAGACTGTGGTGCAACACTAGATGAAATATAGCTGAAGGGAGAACCAACATGGTCAAAACTCTTAACATGCAATTTTTCTCTTCTCATGATTTAAATGATATAACCATTAACATTTTGTGTCCCTGACAAAGATGACTCTTTCTGCACTTTTGCAGCAGATGCAGGAGTGCACCTATGTCGTATTGACAGTTTCTCCACTCTGTGAGAGAATGTATTCACATCAAACAAATGAGATTTTTCAACATGAATTAAGCTTCGTAATGGGTAACATAATACTGCTATTAAATGAGCAATACAAGTGTAAGCGTGGTTACTGTATATTGGAGTACATTATATGGAAAAACAGAATCACCCAATGTAATCGGATCCAAGATGATACCCATGTTGTATCATTCAATCTAAAAGAGATTGGTCCAAACAGTTCATAAACAGACAAAGCTTTTTAAAAAGTTTTTTTCAGTTTGAGATTTGGAGAAAAAAAAGGCATGGAGGCAAACACTGTGATTACAATAGGAACAAAAAAAATTATTTTTCACCTGTCTGGATGAAATAGCCAACTGAAAACAAGTTCCTTTCATTATCAAAACACCAGTGGCAGTATGAAATTGGATTCAACTTGAAGTAACAAAAAATCTTCCTATCTTCCTATCCACATTCCAGGTGAAAATGAAAATAATCCCTCAGGTACAATGAGTTGATGTCAGAGAAACCTGATTTTGGTAGTTAGGAAGTGTTCAAACAAGCTCCTCCACCTTATACTACCAGGTACTTGACATTCACCTCCTATATTACACTATCCAGTCACAAAAAAGTGGTCAAAATGCTCTCAAACTGTGACACATCCCTAGCACCATTTACAATTACCAACTGGTCACCAAAATATAAATTTTCAGATCAAGTTTCATATATGAAGTAGATTCAGGTATAAAGTACTTACCATGCTCGCTTATAAGGTGAGTCAAACTGCAAACTGCAAAGACCTAGATCTGCCATTGCAAATGTGCTGACAGACCTTATGTCTACCATACATACTCGCTTATAAGTCAAACTGCAAACAACGAAAATCATGATCTGCCATAGCATAATGCACTTGCAGATCATGTTCTGTGTTGTTTATTCTACTGATTACTCCTAACAAACTGCACAGACCCAGATCTGTCAATGCATGATGCAACGGCAGATCTGGGTCTCTGCAGTTTGCAGTTGGACTCGTCTTATAAGCAAGTATATGTGGTATGCAATTTGTTTGGAGCAATCAGCAGAACAAACAACGCAGACCCTGTTCTGTTTTTCATATTATGCAATGGTAGATCATAGTCTATGTTCTTTGCAGTTTGACTCGACATGGGAAAGTAAAAAAATGGTACACTGTCAACACACTATTGCTTAGTACTAAATCTTAGACCTGCACTGCAACTTATGGTACCGGTACCAGCCTTTTACAGTTTCGGGGTGACCAGTCACATATAACCATAATACATGGGAAGCAAATACACATAAATTAAATAAATGTTGCTGATATAATTTTTACTGCTATAGATAGTGGGTGTCTGAAAAGGCTTGTGGTTCAAAATCTTTTCTTTTGTCTCTGTCCCCAATGGGTCAATCCTCAGGGCCAGTCTATGCAAGGATCAATGTTCATGGTTTATGGTTTTTTTCACTAAGATTCTCCAGTATCACAAAGCTGAAATACCCCTTGTACCACTATCTGAGTAATCTGAGAATACTTTCCCCAAGTGATCAATAATGCTCAGTATACTGATCGACTTGAACAATTTAATAGTGAAAGGTGATCATCCAAACGAACTGTATCAAACATTAAAAACCCTAACTTTTTCCTTAAAGATTGATTTGATTCTACGATATATATTTGCTTATAAGAGGAATCCAACTGCAAACTGCACAGACCCAATCTACTGTCGCATAATGTGTCAGCAGATCTGGGTCTATGCAGTTTGTTAGGAGTAATCAGTAGAACAAACAGCATAGACCCTGATCTGCAGGTGCATTATGCTATGGTATATCAAGATTGTTTGTTGTTTGCAGTCTGATATGACTTATAAATGAGTATAAATGGTAACTTTGTTGAAACCATCAAACTTTCTATGTTAAAGCAAGTACAGAATACTTTCCTGTAAAAACAAATTGAAGACTAATCACCCAGACATAATATGTGTTGTGATTATCTTCAACCAGTCACATGACTACATAATGAGTTGCGATTATCGTCAACAAGTCACTTGACCTGCATTGATACCTTTCCTGAGTTGTTTATACTCACTTACAAGTCGAGTCAAACTGCCAACAACTAAAGTCATGATCTGACATAGCATAATGTGCCTGCAGATCAGGATCTGTGTTGTTTGTTCTACTGCTTACTCCTAACAAAATGCACAGACCCAGATCTGCTGGCATATTATGCAAAAGCATATCTGGGTCCATGCAGTTTGCAATCAGTCTTGTCTTATAAGCAAGTACATAATGGTATATGCCTCTCGGTCGATTATATGATATGCTGTGAAAAACTCTTGTGAATTGATAATGGATTCAGTTCATTTTTTTATTTGTGCTTTATAAAATAGAAGAAAAAAGGTATCATAAACCAAAATACCTATTTTATATGAAACAGATAAAAGACTACACATGTATGGTAGTAATTCTTCCAACTGTATACACATGTTGATAATGATTGATTTCTTTGGTCCTTTAGTGTTGACAAAATATTTGACAAGAAGCCTTTAGTTGGACAAATACAAATCTGATAAGTAAGTACTCTACAATCAATAATCTTACAAGTGTTTACTTATACTCTCCTCAGTTTTACTTGGGTTCCATATGACAACTTAATTACAATCAGCAACTACTTTTAAAAGTACTTTTCAAAACTTGAACAACAAATCTTAGTTATCACTGGCACTTTAAATATGGGAATTTTTCTATGGTGATTGGGACCAGGGTTCTGACCCATATTTTGGAGAAAAACAGTCCTTTTGTGAATTATTATTTTATAAGTAAATTGGTAAAATTGGGAAATCAGCCTGATTCTGGCATATTTTCCATTATGACCGGGGTTAGTAACAGCATCTAGGACCCCACAAGAAATCATTAAAAATCAAACCTAATTCTTGGCATCTGCCAGAGGAGGTTAGATAAAAACCCGATTTAATAGTCTCTAGATCACTTTTCAATGGACACAGCTGCCACATACTTACTTAACTCTCACTGCCATCTATTACAGTCCATGAGTAACTACTGGAAGTGTTTCTATCGATGAAATATGCATAACTTTAAACATGTAAAGAGCTGACACCTATATCTAGCCAAGGTTATTAGCATGTGAAGTGTTGGACAAATATTTACCTCTGGTCTCTTTTGGAGGGCAAATCAGCAAGCAAGGGCTGTTAAAACCATGACCTGACATTTGAAGAGTATCTAACTATTATTATAATAATAAACCAATATATTAAAAATCTCAGAAGTGTGCCAAATATTATTAGAAAAATTTTACCACACAGAATACAAGCTGTGCATAGATCTTCCTATAAGTTAGGTATGAAGATTAACCCTTTGAGTGAATGGTGTTTAACAGAGCAGCAACAAAAAAACATATAAAAGGTTATATCTTGACCACTGGAATAAAGTGTCCTGACCAGAGACACACTAAGGCTGCTGACCCAGCCACACCAGTGAATAAGTCAAGCCTGCACCGGTATGTAATCTTTTGCTATTGTACAGATTAATTTGCCACCTCGGTGGGAGGCTGACGACTCCCAATACTATTTTTTTAAAAAAAGGGAACACTCACTCTTATGATAAAGGAGTCAGCTAGTGTAAGATGGTAACTGCTTGGATCACTTTCGTGCCATGACTATGAACCCTAGAGAAAATATCCTTTGCTTTAGGGCATTAGTGAATAAAGGTGGAAGGAGGATAAAATAGTGGAGATCAACAAAACGTGACTTTCATCACATCCTGTAAAGACAAATGACAGAACCATGAGATTGCAATGGCTCGAACATCATGGGCTTTAATATTCATCAATAAGTTCTCTTGACTGATGTCACAACCCACCTCAAAACAGTGGAAACCGAAATATTAGTCTAGCGCTTTAAGAAATGATATGATGCTTCCGACCCTTTCCTCTCCTTTACAGACTGTAAAATAGAAATGCTAAGCCCTAAATGGGCATAAAAGTTGATAGTGATCATCCCCAGCACAGACACAGCTGAGGCTGTGGATCTGTATAGGGAATAGAGCTGCAGATGGAAGGTTGTTTTATCATTTTAAAACAAGAATAACGGACTCATAATTTCCATTGAACTGTAGACTGACTGGATCTTTAGATAGGACTAAGGATAGCAAGAAAACAATCTTCTGGATAGCATTGTCAAAAGAAGATTCAATCAAAGATTCAAAGAGAGTTCCAGTTAAAACTGCAAGAAATACGAGACATTCACTTTAGGCATTCTGGAGTGAGACACAAGTCTTGGCAGCTCAAAATAGCTGATCAGGTCCATCTTCAATAGCCAAGGTTCCGATATTTTAATCTATCTACACTTTGGCAGATTGATCACATACTTCAGTGCTTTGTCCGAGAGACATCTATTGGAATTCACGAGTTGCATTGCGTCCCTTTGTATGTAATGTCAACTAACCAACAGCGTGTAACAGCAGTGCATTATACATCGGCCAAAAACGGTGGAGGCAATTAACTTCAAAAGAATACTTTGTAAGATTAACATCAAAAGTATGACTGCATACCAGAGAGAAACCATTACATATGTATTTGAGGGAAAGAATGTATTTGTGTAAACACAGATCGGTTGTTGAAAATTGTTTAATTATGAGTCCATTCCAGTTGTGTGCTCCCCTTTCCCCTTAAGGCAATCATGCAGGAACAGTGTTCAAATATGAACAAGCGTATTTCAATTGGATGCAGTGGCTTGCTGCCGCATCCAATGAAATTCAGACCCAAAGCACTGAAATATCTGATCAATCCAAGGTGTACACTGGTTAACGTATCAAAACCTTGGCTAGTGAAGACGTATCAGGTCGGCAATATGACAACCTAAACTAACGGCTATCCCTTTGAAAATCTGCACTGCCCAAGCTCTCTGGTCTGGGACTGAGTAAACATAAAAAGCGGTGCTTGCTATTTAGTCTTTTAACAAACAAGTCAACCAAGGGTCTACCCCAAAGTCTGAAAAGGAAATGTGCTACTGAGTCATGCTGATGGTCTTTCCAAGAGTGATAGGGTAATCCTCACAGAATTGTCTGAGACCATTCCATGAGGACAACCCTATCTCTCTTGGACAGATTGTCTGCCAAAATGTTCTTCTTGCCAGGAATCGGATGAACTCAATAGAGTAACCTCTTTCTAGGTTGTACTGTGAATTAGCTTCCAAACTTCCGCACAAAGAGTACTTGTGCCTCCATGTCACTGGAGGTACATCAACACAGTCATGCTGTCAGATGAAACCATTATGCAGCAACTTCTTATTCATTGACACACTCTTGGGTGGCTAAGATTACTAAACTCATTTCCAAATTGTTGATGTGAAGGGAAGATGCTTCCCGGGACCGCAAAACCTGAAGAACTAACCTTTCAGGCTCCAGATGAGCACCCCATCCAGAATCTGATGTGTCTATGAACAGACAGGAGTAGGATTTGGGGGTGTACATGGGGGATCTGGAAAGATACCAGTCCCAAATTACCCAACAAATCAGATTATAGTAGAAATCTTGTCGTAGAGAAATCTGAGCTATAAAATGATCCCTGTGTAATTTCCAGTTTTCTTGCGGGAGAAACTGGATAGAGCAGAAAAAAAATCTGCCTACAGGAATTAGGAATCAGGTCCAATGAGAAGTTCAAGGTTCCAAGAAGGGATAGATATAGTATAGACAAGCTGACAATGGTTTCTGATCCGTCACCACTAACAGGTTTAGGGTATCTGAAAGGATGCTGCTCCTCCCTGAAAGAGGGGGAGGCACACAACTCAGTTATCACTGGGCCATGGGCTTGAAAAGTGTCCTGCTCCTCCCTCAAGGGGGTTATGAAACTCGCTCTCTGCCCTGTGGGAATGGAGAAAATCCTCCCTCACTGAAAAGGCACTACTGGACTGATTCAGCATGTGATGGAACCTACAAAAGTAATCACTGGAAAAAAGCAAAACTATAATTGACCAAATTGATTCAAATTCCTCAAATAATGTGCTTTGTATTGATGTCCCTTCTGTTGGCCTGAATGACAACTATCTCACATTTCTAACTTGTAAGACCAATGTTTTTACCCCCAAATCATCTCACCATACAATTTCATATAGAACTTTTGAATCTTTAATGAGAGGAGGTTCCAAGAGAAGTTAAAGTTTGTTCCATGGGATATTTTTAAATTGTATGATGATGTCAATGGTGCTTTAGATTCTTGGTACTCACTCTATATAGATGTCATTGATAGGCACATTCCTTTGAAAAAGCACATAATTAAATGTGTTATCCATCCAAATTGGATTACAAAAGATATCATACAATCAATAAAAACAGGTGATCAATATAAAGCATTTGGAAACACTGATCAATGCAGAAAAGTGAGAAATGAAGTTGCAAGGCTCTTAAGGTTATCAAAAAAGTCTCATTACCAACAACTGATTCATGAATAAAAATTGAAACCAGGAAACATTTGGAAAATTTTTAAAGAATGGCAAGCTGGTAAAGGTCATTCTCATTCACATTCTAATAATTGTTGTAAAAGATGGTGTATGCATCAATGACAATGAAGATATTGCCAATGAGTTCAAGAATTTTTTTGTTATTGTTGCTGAGAATATTACACAACCTATTACCCCTGATAGTCATGAGGAACTTTCACACCCTTGTAATGGAAAACATTCCTGGCAATACTTTCTATGAAACACCCTTCAAAACAGGTGATAAAATAGTGAAATATCTGCAAAATTTAGATGTAACAAAGTCCACAGGTGCTGACTTGATTGGACCAAGATTATTACAGACAGTAGCACCTTTCATTCCTGAAAGCATAACATAAATATGTAATCTTAGCATAAAAACAAAATATATTTCCTGACAAATGGCAGGAGGCTACAGTGAAACTTCTTCATACATCAGCTCCTCATGATGAAATAAATAATGTTAGGTCCATTTCAATCCCTATTGTCTTATAAAAAATTCCTCAGAAAAACAGTCTCAGGACTCCCTAATAAATTTTCTTCATAAACACAATCTGTTGTATGATGGGCAATCAGGTTTTTGCCAAATCATTCATGTGAAACTGCTCTTGCTAGTAAGGTTGAAAAATGGCTCAATGTTTAAGATAATGGAGACCTAGTGGAAGTTGTGCTGGTGGATTTTAGGAAAGCTTATGATTTAGATGATCATCATATTTTACTTTAAAGCTTAAAACTCTTTAAAATGGTTGAAGTCAAATTTGATTGAACGAGAACAAAACGTTGACATAAACAGTGTCATGTCAGACAAAAAGTTTGTGATAATTGTGGATAACCACAAGGATCTACTGTAGGTCCACTACTATTTATTATGTTTATAAATGATCTGTATTTGCATACATTAAATAACAAAAATGAAACTAATCTCTATGCTGATGGCATCACCTTATATGATATTAGTGCATCAAAAACTACTTTTGAAAGAAACTTACATAATGCTCTTGTAAAACTCTGTTATGGTGTAAGCATAATGGAATGGTCATTCATTTAGACAAAACCAAAGTGATGCTGTTAACCACTCAAAAGAAACATAACAGAATGAAAGTTAATATTCTCCATATGCATTTTAATGATGTGAAACTGAAAAATTTTAAGCTAAGATAAACTTTTAGGAGTGCAAGTTGATAAAAATGTTATGGTCATAGCATATCAATAAGGTTACCAAAATGATGGCTAAGGCCAAAATAAAATGTGTTTCCAGTTGGGCAACATCCCTGTTTTTTGTTGCAGACCTACATGGGGAGCAAAGAATTTCTGGTTACTATCAAAACTTAAATAATTTCTAACCTTAAACCACAGGATAATGCAGGGGTCAAGCTAGACTTGAATTTTAGGGAGAAGTGACTTCTCCTTTTGGACAGAACAGGGAGAAGTGAGAGCTTAACAGGGAGAAGTGGATGCAACGCAAGAAACGCTATGTGTTCTCTTCTTTTAATTATGTCCTCTATTTCCCAGTATTCATATTTGCATTTAACACTGGGTTTAAGCAATACTTTATTTTCTAGTAGAAAAATTTTCTTCTTTATTTTGGCCATATGACTCTGAAAGAGAATAAATAGAAATTGCATTGTAACAAAATTTAAGAGTAACTAGATTACATTATTGTAATTGCAAGTTGGTAAAAATGCTTAACTATCCCTAATCAATTTTTAAAATATTTTTGTATTATTTTTTTATATACTTTTTAAAAGTTACAATGATGGCACTGTCAAAGATTTCTAAACCCCATTTGACACAACCCCTGTACCATGTACATGAGGGCAAACGCACACATGTCCTCAGTTCTTTTTATGCCGATAGAACATTACCATAACTATTCATACATAACACACTAAAATGCATCAAATTACAGACATGGCTCATATATAGTCAGTATATGAACTAAACCCGTCTTTCCAACTGAGTCAACACAGACGTGAGTGCATCTATTTTTAGGAGGGGTTTTCGTAATGTAATCAATTGATATAGCTTCATTACAACAGTCCATGATAGGATTGCAAATTTATGGTTTATTTATTTGTCTTTGTACTTGTATTAATTTTAAACATTAATTAAATATTATCTGCTTCGCAGCTTTTTTCCATATTTTCACAAATATGAGTCATGTCAGAAAACAACTTTGACCTTACAATGGTTCTCGTGAATTCCACAACATAGCATTGTCTCATACATTTCTGACCTATATAATTGCATTTTAATGTTAAATCTCAACTAACAAAATACCTAGGCTATGCTTTCTATTAATTGTATATTTTTCTGAATATATTTGTCCGATGACTTCGAAAACAATCTAATCACAGGTGCTCGACGCGAGCTTGATGTTGAGAAAAACAAACCTTTTGCTACAAATACCTCAGATTAATGACCTGTTCTGAGATAGGACCCTGTCTATTACACAGGGATTCGTTACAAAGAAAATTTGGAGTCTAACCTGTAACAATATAACAAGGGAAGACACGAGTCTGCACCCCTCGGTAGTTCCAACCCTGCTAGTTTATCCTAAGTGTGTCTACTAATTTCCAACTTAAGCCAGTCATAATCAAGAATAGTTCAATTTTCAAAACAGCTCGACACACTTCGTTCCGTTTGTGACATATTGGAGAAAATGCAAAAGTTGTTCGCCAATTTTGACATCTGGACAAATAATGGCCCCACCAGTGCCGTTTGCATTCGGATAATCTTGGATTTCACCACTGACCAAAAGGTAAGATCCGAACAACCGAACATGCAGACTCATGTCTTCCCTTGTGTTATATTGTTACAGGTTAGACTCCTAATTTTCTTTGTAACAAACCCATGTGGTCTATTATACATAGTATGATAGACAGGATCCTATCTCAGAACGGGTCATGGGGGTAATCTGAGCTATTTTTGTCACTCTGTATGATTATTTTCCTTCAGATTATTTTTTTTCTCAACATCATGCTCGCATCGAGCACCAGTGAATCTAATAAGCTGGTACTTCCCAGACATAGCGATGTCCGCCATTTTTTCCCCGTTACTGGTACACTTACAGTTTCAAACTAATTTTATGACAAAATAGTGTACATGAGGCAGTTAAAATATCCAGACCACCGATTTTATTCTTAAAACTCAAATTGCTATTTACATACTATTGTTATAGTTTTGAAACACAAGTTTGTATGATTTTATCATCAAAGGATAACATGTGTAAATTGGGTAGTGATAGGAGTCTAGTTGCCAACTTACTCGGGAAATGGTTTATGGTCAATCAGCTATTAAAACACATGTCTGTGAATGTGCAAGAGTTTCTTTGTCAGCGTAATTGATATCAAAACTAAGCCTAACTACTGATAGCTTGAAGAATACCTTTTGCTACAACACAATACTAGAACATAACTGCCTAAGGCAAGGGGGCATCTCAAACGGAGCAATTAGTCACTGTAACTCTAAAAAAGTTATAGGGCGAAGTCGTTTTCACTTTCCTAACAGAAGATGGCAAAGTTTACATTTTTTAGGCGACTTAGTCTCCCACTTCGCCTGGTAGCGTAGCCCCTGATAATGATTTACAAAAGTTGTATTCAACCTTATTTGGACTACTGCAACATCATATGAGGTAATGCTTCTAAAACAAATCTGCTGCAGTGGAAAGACTTCAAAAGGAGCAATCAGAATAATCCATGACACGATACACAAATGTAAGATGGATTATAAGATCCTGACTACCTATGAAAGAATATGTTTAAGAAAGGCTAAATTTATGTATAAAATTTTAAATGGTTCTATGCCCAACTATAGATGATATGTTCAGTAAGAGGACAAATAATATAAATACAGTTTCTAGTCTATCAATGCTACACTCTATGTCACCTAAACACTTTCTCCTTCCTAAAGCCCAAATGGATGCAATCCAGATAATGTCTGTAACTAGTTGTGGCCAAATTTGTGGTATATTTGTGTATGTATATATAATATGTCTCTTGGTGTTCACTTGTGTGTAAGAGTGTGTGAATGAAAATGTTTTTAATCATGCATGTTGGTACACACAATGCTCAGTGTGCTGAATCCATATTTAGTTGTTCTTATGTACTGGTATACCAATCCTTTTTATGTATTTTGTATGACGTTTGTTTCACAGCTATATTCTATACATTTGCCTGTACAAATGTAGGTAACTGAAGGTCACAATGGAGATTAGTTTTTGTACTAATTGTTTCGCCCTCATAAAATAAAGACTTTAATAAAGACTTTATTATTATTATTATTATTATTATTATTATTATTTATTATTATTATTATTATAGCAAAACTTCATCTGCCATTACACACAAGTCTGAAATATTGAATGACCCCTTACCCTTGCTTCAGTTCACAGGCAAATAATTGTAAAATAATAAAAAAAAAGAATAAATGAATAGACTGACATCCCAAGTCATTAAAAATGTAAGAGAATGGCATGCTACTTGACTGAGCTCACAAAATTTATAAACTGTTGGTGTTAGACCCTCTTCCACAAGTCAAAATTAAGTATTGATCAAGGAAACATTCAAGCTAAATGTTTACTAAATAAAATGACAGAAAAGGAGTCACAATGAATTCTGGCAAAAGGCAGGAGACAATATCTACTCCAGAGTCTGGAATAATAATAATACAGCTGAACCTGTCTTGAAAGACCACTGCTATGAAAGACCACCTGTCTTGAGAGACCATGTCCTCAAAGCACAGATTAATTGATTATATAGTATTATGACCTGTAATGAGAGACCACCTGTCTTGAGAGAGAATAATTTTGGGGCAGAAGGGGTGGTCTTTCAAGACAGGCTCTACTGTAATAACAATAATAAAGGATCACTGGAATGTTGATGCTCCATGACACTGTTGAAAATTGTAACAACTAATGCTTATACTCTCATGACAGCTAATTCGACTTAACAAATATGTGATGGACTGAGGGCATAACACACTAAAAATACAGAAAAATATATTTTAGATGCCCGATACATATTCTGGAAATGAGTAGTAGGCAACCAATCAGCAGAGTGTCTAGAATAGAGCAATTGAAATGGCTCATCCAGAAAAATATGAAGATGACTGCGTATGGGCCAGTAAAACAAGGTAGACTTAAGAAAATTAGTGGAAGTCACAGTCTGGGTGCTCAGTAGATGCATACCCTCAGCTTTTGACACATGGAATTTAAATTTGATCCCTTTCTGAAATTCTAACCTGTGCATTTTTATCATGCACACTGATCTGGCCTGAAGCATCAGTCTTAATTGTTCTTGATTCGTATCTGGCATAATTACCTACTGAGCACAAGCTGTCCATAATAAACTGACTATACCCAGTTTGCACCAGTAATCAACATTTTCTGGACCATATTTACACATTATCAAACAATAATATCACATCTATGAAAAATCAGTATGAACAGAAATCTAACAGGTCAATGATGTCACGCTTAGGTGAGAATAACTGAATCAAGGTTAGATTGTTTTGAGATTATTTTTTATGTTTATGATAGAAGAAGTGGGAATCAATTATGTTTTGAGTGGAATATCTTTTGATCAGATATCAACTGCTCATAAAATTATAATTGACCAGACAAAATGTGGAAAATATGGTGGCTAGTGAAGCATGTTCTCAAAGTTAAGTAGACAAACTTTTACAGCAATTAATTTGCTTCAATCAGTAAAACATTTAAATATGCAGGTGTTTTACTTAATGAATCACTGAGTAAGAATTTACTGAACATTACACTCAGTAATTTATTTTGTATGTTGGAATTACTCAAAACTGAATAAAGAGATGGAATAAGTTTGTTATATTAGATGTTATTTGGGAACTGTTAAATCACAATGGATCAATGAAGCATATTTTCCTTTGCGTCTCACTTTCAGAACTGACCTTCTAGTCATGATCATTCTGACCCTCTAACTATAAAACAAAATTAGAATGTCAGAAACAATTCTGAGGAGAAGGAGAATAAATCTACTAAAAAATCTTACGCATCAGTTTTGCTCTATGAATAATGAACAATCCCAGCTCAGGACTCAAACACAAATGACTCCTGAAATTTTGGTTTTTATAAAAACAAGAGATTTTCATTTTGACTCCTGAGATTTTGATGTCTAGGGCAAAATGATGTTTTGAAATCTACTTGGATGGATGAATTCTCATCATACAGATGCGAGTAATTTTGGTCCAGGAAAATGTAAGCTATGCAAAAGCAAGAGGTAATGTACATTAAATTTCAATTTTATTTTCGTTGTGCTAAAGGACACTGAAAATAGCTTTATTTTTGCTACAGTGTTTCTCCTGGTGGTGCTAGACTGGTGGTCAAAAATACCCTTGGTGTCAGAAATGGGGGTCAGATTATAAATTTGGGGTCTCTGATGACCAACTGAGGGTAACAGGAAACAATGTGCTGACCTGCATTCTTCTTGAAGTCAGTGACCACGACCTTCTGACTCCAAAGTCTTTCTTATTCCAAGTGAAAGACATCCACAAAGTATATACTGCATATATGTTATTTAACTGAATCAGCAGATTGAATGTGAAAAAGAACTGAGTTCCATATTTTTTCTCTTGAATACTGCATACTTCCTTTGAATTCCTTTCAATACAAGCTTTTGGTACTTCTAAATTATTGTTAAAATTCAATCTTAGATGATAGGGCGAAGGCATTTTGTAGAATAACTTAGTCTGGAACATCTGGTTTGATACATTTAAAAAAAAAAAAAGGAACCACTTTCAGAAAATGTATTCTAGTCTGTTTTTAACCATTTTAATTCCATGAACATTGATGATGATGATGCATCAATGGGGTCATCAAGAACCAGCCAAGCTGCATGTTTCTGAAGCTTGTGAATTCTGTCTAGTTGGGAACTAGTACAATTTCCCCACATTGCTGAACAGTAATCAATCATTGGAAACACATAAGCACTATAGCAAAGAATTCTGGAGTCCTTTGTCAGTTACTTTTCTTTATTCTACTAAGCAATAAAATTTTGGCTGCAAGTGATTTACAAACATAATGTCTACTTGTTTTCCCCCCAAAAGACTTCATCAAAAATTATTCCTAATAGCTTCTCATGGTTTACATTTTCAACTGCCTTATTATTAATGGATAGTAATATTTCTTTCTTCTTTAACTTTGCATGTTTTTCAAATGTTCCCATAGGAATGCATTTTGTCTCAGATTCACTTATTACCATTTTGTTTTGACCACTCCTCAACTAATGTAAGGTCTTAACTTAGTTTGCTTTCCAGGGTATAAACATTGCTACTTGTTGAAGAAATTGTTTCATCATCTGCAAACATGTCAGTATTAAAATGTTGAGTACATAGTGGAAGGTCATTTATAAATAAAAGAAAGAAAATGGGACCCAGTAAAGAGCTCTGTAGAACACCATGCCTTGTATAACAGGGAGTAGAGTGGATATTTCACATTTGAGACTTGTTGATTCCTATCATATATATATGAATTAAACCAATTTTCTGTAAGGTCATGGAATCTAGAAAAATTTAGCTTACTATGGAGAACGTCATGTGAAACCAGATCAAAGACTTTCATAAACTCTAGAAATATTATGTGAGTTAGTATACCATTACTCATTTCTGCCAGGCATCGATTTATTTTGAAAAAATGAGTGGAATGGTAGCAGACTTCTTGATTTAACAAAGATCAAATATCCATGATGGTAATTTTGTGATCTGAGATTTGAGAATGGTTTAGATTGATTTTCATTGTTTCTGAACTCATTAGTAAAATGTTCTTAAAGTATGTAAATTCAGCAAAATACATGTGCATAATCGTGACCATGAATGTACATGTACTGATGAATCACAGTGGACTAGGCACAACCATATTTTCATGGGAACAAAGAATATCTCTTTCATGCCCAACCAATTAATTCACAAATACAGCAATATTTTTCGAAATCATTTTTATTTAGGTAAAATAAGAATATTTGTATATCTCCAATTTTGAGTTGCTCTGCTAATAATTTTTAGTAGGACAGCTGCCATTTTGTGTCACATATTATCTTACTACCCCATAAAATGAAATACTGGTAAACATGAAAATGCTTCAATCTGGTTCAGGAAGATTCAACAGTTTTGATTAACAGGGCTCAAGCTAACAGCAAAATAAGTGACAACTATCGCTATTGGGTATGGAGGGGGATTACGCGCCATAATTCTATGCATGTATTTTCTAATCTTCATTGATGCATTACTGTAAATGGCTGCTTGCAAGTACTTCTTTCATAATTCTATCCATGTATATTGTATTGTATGTTGCAGATTTCAAGTGTTATCCACGTATATTGTATTGTATGTTGCAGATTTCAAGTGCTACTTTCCTTCTGCGTCATTGTATCTTGCAGTTTGCCAACTACTGAAATGATTCTGTAATTTGTCGTATGACAAACGCTATGTTAGTTATTACAAGTGTTGTATATTCTTTTTGTAAACTTGCCATATTACAAGTATATGATTCCAACTGCTGTTTTCATACAGATTTGGCCTTGCAACAATGTAAATACTAAGTTTTATCAGTATCGTCTTTATCGTCCAACTCGTCTCGCCATCTGTTGTCATAATGGCATACTAGAAATTAGCATGGCATTATGACAACAGAGGGCGCTCTAAATTTCTGAAGTTTTTCCTTTATCAGAAATAATTAATGCTCCCCACGGAACTTTACGGACTTCATTTTGTGTCGATAAACATTGTAACTCTTTCAGTCCCTTTTTTAAAGGTGTACATTAGCAACGAAGTTTTTATCGTTCTCTAAAACCACATGCTTTCTCAAAGATCTTAGTGATTTAAAGCACCTTACAAAAACAAATGCATACACTACAGCAGGGTGGTCCCTCTTCTTCAACCCCCGTTTTGACGCACTTAAGTATTTACTTTCACTGTTTAAGAAATCTACTTCTTAGTGATATCTCTCATTACTTTGGAAACAGTTATTTTAGCAAAGTAAGGATCAGAAACGACAATGATATATTCCCTCGTACTCTTCTTAACGAGCTTTCATCAGAGGGCCCCTGGTTGTAAGGATCATATTGTACGTCATCCATTTTGACGCACCTCACAAACGTCTATCGTTTCTGTGATGCTATTGTACTAGTCCGATAAATCAGCCATTCACCCGCGATGATATTGATATCGTCCATCAGTATCAATACAGATTTGGGAGAGATGATTTATCGGACTACTATTGTACATAAGCTCCGGCAAAAATAATATATTTCAAAGCAACATCAATATCACATAAAAAAAAAAAGAGTTTATAGGTAAAATGATATTAAATATTAAGCATTCCTTAAGGTTTTCTTATTCTTATTACAATCTTCATTTTTTGGAACACATTTTGTTGCAAAAGCCAAAATAATCAAATTGTGGAAAATCATGTTCATATCAAGATAAAAATGTTTACTTGCGATCAGAAGTATTAGATTTAGTGTACGATTGTTTACCAGTACTTAATTTACACTGTTAATGTACAGAACCTCAACCTTTGAATATATTTATAAAACAAATTTTAAAAAAAGATCCAGCTTTAAAACTGGTTTGCAATCAGAGACAAAAGACATAATGTTACAGGAGATTTTGCTTTTATTTATTGTAATTCTTACCATTATCAAACCAATTAAAATAATAAATTAGTTCAAGAATTTTACAATTATAAATATAGCACCCTTGGGTTTTAATTATTCAGCTGCTCTCTGTCACATTAAAGATTTAAAAAAAAATTTTAAAGAAGTTTTGAAATATGAATGTAGTGACACATGATTCTCACTTCTTAAGTGTGCTGCTCTTTCTAGTATAAAAGTACTTTAGTGGATTATCTATGATGAGAGAGAGAGAGAGAGAGAGAGAGAGAGAGAGAATGCACCAAAACTGCATATTTCATTAAGTTATTGTAATTGTATACATTGTATCCTGGGTAGATAAACGTGTTGTGGGACAGTCTTAGGGTCTTTCCTTCAACAAGAGAAAAATTCTACTGATCTTACTCAATAATTATACAGGGTAGAATTTTACTGATCACTGTCTTTTTATTTGGTTTGATTTTATTTAATTGCCTACATGTATCCTGGGTAGATGAAGGTGTTTTGGGACATCCTTTTGCTGTTTTGGGGTAGTCATGGGGTCTTTCGTTTGGTGATAATCACCAGCATGGGGAAAAAACTCTCCTGATCTTACTCAATAATTATACAATGCAGGATTTTACCGACCACTGTCTTTTTTAAGGTTTGATTCAATATAACTGTATACATGTATCCTGGGCAGGTGAGAGTGTTTTTGGACAGTCTTGGGCTAGCCCCATGACTTTCAGGGTGATAGGCAGAAAAATTAAAGTGTTGGATGTCTAATTCATGCATAAATTGTTGGAAATAATCAAACATAAAATTGCTGGACAGATTTAGGGAGGCAAACAAGTGTTAAAAACATTGCCTAAACTTTTAGAACAGTTTTTGCTTTAATACTCTTCAAAGGAATAGCCTATGGAAATCTTGAGGACTCGCACAGTATGGTCAACAAATATTTGTTGAGTGACTTGATATTAGGCAAGGACCGACAGTCTACCATTTTTCTGCTAAATGGCTTGTCAAATGGTCAAATGCAGGAATAGGTTGCAGATGTGCCTTAGATATCTTCTGACTGGGATTTTCTACCATTTGACAAGTGTGACAAGATCTATGGTACTTATAAACATCACTTTTAATTTCCGGCCAATAAAAATGATTCAGGATCTTGTGATAAGTCTTATCGACACCAAAATGACCAGCTATAGACGTTCGAACAACAGTTTGATTGCTCACTGACCACTCATCATCAGCAGGTACATCACGTGGTCTTCATTTTCTCATAATGACCACATTTTTCACAAAGTAACAAACTGGTACTTGTGTGACTTCAATTTCTGAAGCCCAGTCTTGTGTCTTCTTTGAGGAATTGTACTTAGGGGCCTATAACTCGCATTTAAATATCTTGCATGCTGATAAAGTAGCTATTACTTTCTCCTTACTGCAGTCAGAAATTGGCTAGTCGTTTCTATTATTCTGTGAAGAAACTAACTTATGAATCTCTCTCTCTCTCTCTCTCTCTCTCTGTGTTAAGTGATTAAGTCATTAAAATTATGGAATTTACTTTATCCATTGTTCCGAGGAACATATATTAGGGATAACAGGCCCAATTTAAAATTTCATTTCAGGTTCATAAATATAATAGTTATGTGAAGCTCAAACCATCAGAATAACAAATTAGCAAATAAAATATAATCCTTTTCATGGTTTTTCGCTCATAGCAAGTGCAAACAACTTATTTTATTGCCCGCAACAAAATATATTCTCCAAAAGTGAGCATTTTTGTATAGTCTATATATTGAATAAAAATCCAGTAATGGAATGTTTGTTGGGGTTAATTCCTGAACAGTCACTAGCGAATATAACCTGACTGTTCCTGAGACATAATTTACAAATGTATGTGGTATACAAAAGGAAATGTGTCTCGGCCAATCCAAAATTTACAGTTTTAATTCCTCAGATATTACAATTATGAGTGTATGTCCAATCCAAACTCAAATTCTGTGAAAAGTCTGTCTTTATTCATGTTTTATTCATGTGAAAGTGAAAAACAAAAGGGACTAGGAAATAGATCTATAAGAACAATGTAACAAGACAATCCAGGAATTTTGTTTTTTTTAATTGCCTACCTGTATGATAATTTTTGTTTTAGACTAATTCATCTAATAATATTGGTTTTATTAATGCCGGTTTACATTAAATATTTATTTTTCTCTAATATTTCCTGTGAAAAGTTAAGCACAGAACTGTATATAGTTTTAATTTATTTGTTTTGCTTTATTACATAGTTCTATTGTGCTGATATTTTTTTGCATCATGACAATATTAACTTATATTATAAACAGAATAAAATAATGATAAAATTACAGACAAATCAAGATGTTTATGCGGGGGTGAGGGTGGATGCTACAACAGCCTGAGCTGTGAGTAGCCTTAAAAATTTTATGTTTTTTTTTTATTATGTGTGTGGGTGTGTCTTACTCTTCTAACAGAAAACAATCACACATGCTGAAGATACATGTAAAAATTTGTATTAATCTTTTTAACTACTACATTAATTTCATATCCAAGCAAGTTTGGTACTGTATTGCAGCGACAGTAATAAAATTGAGCCGCTTACTGGTAGTATGTTGCTTTATCAGTGAAGTACCTTACAATCAATCATCTTATCTGTACTATAAATAACGCTTCAAATATGGATGAATACTATTTTAAATAATAAAAATTGTAGTTTCCAGTTTGATATATGTGGAAATAAAGCATCTCATAACTGTAAGGAAATGTTCTTTATATTTATAGAAAATATATTTCATACTGTTAGAATTTATTTTCTTATATAATGAAATAAGTTCATATTTTTGTAGGATATAGCTATGCTACAGTATAAGCTTTGTATGTGATGTCCTTGTTTGAAGTCATTTGCCTCTTGCTATTGTATTGGAATTTGAGATTTAAAATGAAATTGGAGAAATGAGATTCTTGTCACAGACAACTAGTGATAATACTTGCTGGCTATTGCATAATCATCCATGCCATACATCTATAAGAATTCTGTATAATTTCAATATTTACCTTACTTCTTGTTATATATATATATATATATATATATATATATATATATATATATATATATATATATATATATATATATATATATATATAATTAAACTGCCACTGTAGACTGCAGATTAACAGTAAAAATTTATTTCATAGGGATGAGAGAATAAAAAGAATCCTCATCTCTGTAATGCACTCTCTCTCTCTCTCATAAACACAAAAGAGAAAGTATGGCCTTGCGGTGCAAATATCTGCAATTTGTTCAAACCTTATGAGGTCTTACCTTGATACAAAAAGCAGAATTTGCACTGCAGTGCTCTAAAATAATAAACATGCTCTAAATTGATAACATTGTGAATGAGAATATATAAACAAATTAGGTCCTTAAGCCTTGCTTGTAAGCGGCTACCCTATTCTGCCACCATGCGGTAGCGGTAAAGTAGTGTTACACCATAAAATGTCCAAACAAAAATGCGGTGGGAAGGGTCAGCGGAAATATAACATTGTGTAAATACATCTAATTGTATACAATTTGATACATTTAATTTGTTTTGTGCTTCTTGCAGGTCATCTCTCCTCCGAATGTTAATACCGGTACTCTGAGATATCAGCTGACTGAAATGTGGTAATATAATTCCAATGATATTTGAAATAAGAAGCCCAAACATGCCATAAAGTGGTATAACCTCTTGTTGCTAGGGGCAGGGGAGTAGTCGCATTGTAAGAAATTGACGTGTCACAGCGCCATCTGTTGTCATAATGAAGCATTATTTTATGCTACTTCTGTGATGCTAACTTGCAACGTGCTTGATGCTACATTATAATCATAATTTTAGAAGGTGCAATCTGTGTAACTTGTCATATAGCAAGTTTATAAATAGAATATTAAAACTTGTAATAACTGACATAGCATTTGCAATACGACAAACTACATAATCAATTCAGTAGTTGGCAATTTCCAAGATACAATGACACAGAAAGAAAGAAGATCTAAGCACTTGCAAGCAGCCATTTACTGCTTGCATCAATGAATAGAAAATTCATGACTAGAATTATGAATGTAGCACTTGCAAGCAGCCATTTAAAATAATGCAGAAGGAAAGTAGCACTTGCAAACTGTCACATACAATTTGCATCAATGGAGAATACAATATACATGGATAGATTTATGAAAGTAGCACTTGCAAGCAGCCATTTACAATAATGCAATCAAGGAAGATTAGAAAATACACGCATAGAATTATGGCGGTAATCCCCCTCCATAATTGGGGACCTCAGAGTTTTCTTTTTAATGTACATGAAGGTACAGACAGTAAATCAATCCTTATAAACATATGGTATATAGCTGACCCAATTACTGTATTTCACTTTTACAGTAGGAGCAGCAAATCACTTGTACCTTATCAATGATCTAAGAGGAAACTAGAATAATTAATGTGACATGCTGCATGTCTTAGTTTGACAAAAATTCCCTTGTAGGTACCCACTACAAAAATCCAGTCCATTGTTATCTTCGTTTTTACATCCGGTGATACCTATGCATGACAGTTATTAAATAAAAATGGTTCTGCCTTGTAGGTTCAAGCCTACCAATGCATACAGTTTATCCATATGTTTCTTCTGAAAGATTATGTTATATTCATTTTTCTGGTAATTATTTGCAGCCAATGAGCAACCTTTTATTCTTATAAATGCAGTATTTAATATACCGCCACACACAGACTGGCAATTCTGCAGCACAATAAATAATTAATTACCTGTGACCATGAATGATTTTAATCCACTTTCAGCCACTCAATGGAGGTGCCCCCCTCATAATGAAAAGGACTTCAAGTAATACCCTCTTACTTTCTACCAGATTATCAATGATCCTATGAGGTTCTTGAAAAACCGTATCTTTGTTTTAACACATAGTGAACATTCCCTTAAGTCTGCGAAGTTCTAAAAGTGGCACAAAGACACCCTTTTATCTGTCACCTGTAATTTGATCCATTTAAAGCTTTGCTGATGACAGTAATTACCTACTAGCCTATTGCATAATCATCCACTGCCTTTCATGGGCTATTTTTTGTCAGGATGGCCTATGGACTAATTTTAGTAGATTACCTGTGATTTTATTTGTTTAATTGCATACAACAAGGTACTGAAATACCTACAGGAACAGCTAGGTATTTTGCTATGTTGTTTGTAGGGTAACTTTCAAAGAATTCTAAAAGACAGCTTTATTTCTTTATTAGAATTAACAGTATGAACAGGTTCTGGAATAAATAATACATATAAAAAACTATTGAGTTACAATCTAACAACTGAACAAATATACAAGGAGGTAATTCAATTCTGATACTGTTGTCAAATGCTTATGAAAATGCTGTCTTAAATATTCTTTATAAGATCTGTACAGATACTACCTCGATTACCAGGTTTATTTTTTACCGGCATCAGGAATGTACTTCTATCATTTTTAAGTATCTAGTTTTAACTCAGGACTAAACACTGGTAAATAAAATGTTAAATCTTTGATGATTCTTCGGGGAAAAATAAATCTACCTATCTGCTCCAGCAACGTGTATTTTGTATGTACATTCATGCTCATTTCTACTTATTCATTCTGATTTGATTAAACTGAAGCGGTGATATATGCAGTGAGTTTTTTAATCTCTGAAAAAAGTTATTAATCTATATTCCAATCTGGGATGGTTTTAGGGTATTCAAGGCAGCTTTCTCAATACTGAAGTCACACTTCCTGGTGTATAATTATAGTCGGATATAATAAATCTGGCTGCTCACTTTTGGAATTTTTTAAGTTCATCCTGTAAAAAGTAAAACAGGTTTAATTCAACACTTGAAAACTTCATATCTTGTGGGCAAGATGAAAAAATAGGTCTTAAATAAATCTAAAGCATTTATTTGCCGAGGTGAACATTTCTACAATGTGAAGGCTCCATTTCAGATTGCCGGTAACCGATGCCTAAATATTTTATTTGATTCAGATTATCTAACAAAGTTCCTTCCAAGGAACACACTAATTTTATGAGATATTTACTTTTCGTTTGTAATTATGCACTGGCAGATCTGGGTCTGTGCAGTTTGCAGTTAGACTCATCTTATAAGTGAGTACATATGGTAAATCTACCCAAATAACTGAATCTTTTTAGACTATTATCAATGAGTTATGAAAATAAACTACAACAGCTGACCAATAACAACAGATAATTGACGACTTGACATCCAAATAGCTTATCTGTTAAGTTGTGCAGCTTTGCAGGAGTGATAAAAGAAAGGAAGGAGAAATATTATAAAAACTTTGTACAACACTACAGATATGAAGAAAAAAAATTAAACTCATGGTGTCTTAATGCACATGTTTGTTTTTTTGTTTTTAAATTTCATGAAAAACTATCTTGCTTCAATGTAAGATGTATGTAAAAGGTATTATCTAAAGAGCTGACAATGCATGGCAAACTTTTTGTCTCGCTTTATATGGCAAACAGTAGCTTAATACTGGGCTACACAGCATTTTAAAAAAATTTTAATCGATATAAAAAAATTAAAACAAGAAATAATGAATGAATTTACAGTCAAAATAGAAATTTAAAAAATAGGAAACAATGAAAGTTAGACCATTTTGATCCTTTGTGGAAAGAATGGGTACATTTGGAAACAGGGAGGCATACATTTTTCAATCATCCAGAGTCCATCTAATATAAAATCCATGAATTTACTGTACAACAAAGATGACTGACTTGGAAGTAATTTGCAGTCCTCCCAGGGGATGAGTTAAGAAATTTATGTCAGTCATAAAAGTCAAACACCTGGATAATCAATTTATTGAGTGGCTGACTCTAAATTGTCAATATCAGTGAGCAGTCAGCCTCTGCTTACATGTTTACACTTTGTGTGTAATAAAACTGACAACTATTTGTAACCCTTTGATTAAAAAAAACTTAACAGGTAACCTTGCCTGCAAGGAACTTAGCTGTGCAGCCTGGATGGTAAATAATGATTGGTGTTTGATCTAAGAAATTAATTAGACAAAGATGATATGGTTACTTACTAAACCTGTTTCCGTAATTTGTTTGGGGATTTTTTTCATATCAATGTATTTGTAAATTTATAAGCACAAAACAAGAATAATTTTGTCTTAAAACATCTAATAGTTTATGATGTTGTAATTCTTCAGACAATTGCTATTAATTATTTTCTTAGTTGCACTAAAAATTCTGTAAACTACCTAATATAAGCACAATTTTAATAAGAAAAAAGTTCTTTGTACAAAAAAGTAAGGGTCGCAAAATAGTTTTCAACAATTTGCAACTTTAAGTAAATAATTTGTTTAATGATTCAGTAACTAACCAATGCTAAGTGAGGTCAATATGATAGTTTACAAAAATTAATATTTACTGAAACCAACATGTCATTAATTACCCTATTACAAGATTTAATGCAAAAGTTAGAACTTTACTTTGTTCCAGAACAATAAATATGGCCTATCAACTGTTTAACTGCACAAAATACTCATTATTCATGATGTTATGTAAAAGTCAATGATATTAAAACACCTCAATACAATCAATAACTGCAAAAAGATGTTTCTTACATGAATGTTAATAATGATTTGTATGGAATGATGGCTATGTAAACTAAAAAGGACAAACAATTACCATAAAGAAGAGTTCCTTTAAAGGGATTCATGCTCCACTGTCCGAAAAGAATTTCCAAGAATTAAAAATAAGATAATTGCTTCTTTTTAACTCCGGAGTGTTGAAGCTATATATGATATTCATGTGTGATAACAGTTTCAAATTAGCTGCTGTAATGGCCACATTGGATGTAAAATTGACACCATTTTCTCTAAGGACAAAACAGGCACTATTTCGAGACTCTTGGTGAAATTCACATGCCAATGTGACCATCCATTTAGGAGAATTGTGACAGTTTTCAAAATGTGTATTGTAACAGAGATACTGACTGTCTTCATGGCGCAATTTTCATTCTGACCAACCAGACACAATACAAAGTCTTCTGGTTGATATGACTTTCTATTTAGGAGTGGTGACATGAATATTTTGAAGACCCATAGCTGCCATATTGGCTGCAATATTTGAAGTCATAATGGTACCACTCTTCTGCTGAAAACCTGATTTAGGTCAAACAAAGCATCAGATGAGCTACTGAAAACACCATGCTGATATGACCATCCATTTAGGAAGAATAGCCATTGCAGCCTTTTCAAGATAGCCACTGTGTGGGCACATTGGATATCCTAACAGCAGTATTTTCATTTAGAACCACTTGACCTTGGAATGAATGTGTGTGTGTGTGTGTGTGTGTGTGTGTGTGTGTGTGTGTGTGATTGTGTGTAAGATTTCATAATAACCCTTCAAGTAGTTTAGAAGGAGTAGCAATAATAAACCCATGATAACAGAGAGACAGAAGACAGACAATCCCTAAACTCTTCTGGTCTGTGACCAGTTGAGCTAAAAACCATTATTTTTTAAGTTTTAAATATTCAGAAGAATGAAAGATCACTGATGCTGGCAGCAGCAGAAGCCATGACTCAGATGGCGTGAAACATTTTATTCTTGATCCCTGGATCCAGAACTTCTGAATCAAATTTATACTGGGTCCAGTCCTAAGGCACCAGGGTCCCAACATTTCATGCAAGTCACACTAGGCATGCAATACTGCAAAAATTCAGAATACGTTATTGCAAATGGTCGACCATTTGCACCTGCAGAATAGGTTCTATCTTGGTAGGTTTTACTATACTCCTAACAAAGTGCACAGAACCAGATTTCCCAGTGCATTATGCAATGACAGATCTGGGTCTGTGCAGTTTGCAGTTGGATTCATCTTATAAACAAGTATATACGGTGTATACTTCCCCATTTGAAGAGATTTTACGGCTCATTTCCACCTCTATCTTTACCGACTGGGCTCAATATGAAGACTGATACCATGTGGCTTTTTCCTTTTTTCAGCTTAAAAAATGGCCAGGTCAAAAGGTTACAAAAGTTTGTGCCTGACCTGGGGTTTAAGGAACTTTCTATCTCATAACTACTGTCATAATAAGTTTTCTGGTTACCATTATTTATTGCATACAGTATAAGCAGTGCCATGAATATTGTTGACTCTGATCAGTCAGTTATACTCAAGCAGATCATAGACTACGCTGATCATTTGTACTTAAAATGTCAAAAAGAGACCATAATCCCAGGACTCGTGAAACTCTCGATCAAACTCAAAAACCAGAAATTATATAATACTTTGAGTGTATCTAGGTCAGTGAAATCTAGGAATCAATGAGAGGGACTCAAGTTCAGAAAGTCCTAAAGGTTTCATAAATTTAATCTAAGTTTAAATATTGACTGTGAAAGTATTCAGATTCTCTGAGCTTCAATTTCATCCTCTGAAAGTTTAAAAAATATTGGGCCAGCTTCTGCCAGTGTATTACATGAGGAAGTCTGGGCCTATGCTTTCAAAACTAAATTCTTAAGAAAACAAAATATTTTTGAACCTGAATCAACTATAAACTGTAGAGACCTACTTCAAAAATTTGTGTTTGTTGATGGTAGCTCTGTAGCAAGTAAGATGAGAAGTAGATTTGTAGGTACAGATTCTGCCTGTGCACCAGTATATTTCCATGCCAGGAATAATGCTGACATGAAGCATCAGGCACACATGCAAGCAATTACAATACCCTCCCTCCAATTAAAGGTGATGTGGTTGTATGTGGTGATAAATGTGAGGGAAGTCAAACAAGTACCATATTTGCCAGCACATTATGCAAAGGTAGACCTGGGCTGATGCAGTTTACATTTGGATCTAACTTGTACATCAGTATATATGATATGTGTAAGGTAAAATGTAAAACTCTTGCTGTATAAAACTTTAATAATCCACTCTCTTATGAAATTCATTACAGGTTTATATCTAAGTTCTACAGGACTTACTGCTGATAAAAAGATTTCACAATCTCTTCTCAATTTATTATAACTTCAATATCTTTGATCAAGAGGACTTAAAAATAAGACAACTGCAAGAAATATCTCTGATCTTTGGCAACTCTGACTTGAAATTGGAAATTCATCAAGATGAATTCAAAATAAATCAAGATTAAGACCACTTAAATTACTTTCATAACCAACTCAACATGGCCAACAGTCAATGTTATACCTAAAGAGTATATCAACTCAGTATCAAGAGACAAGAAATTAATTTTCTTATCAAATGATGTTTTATATTTATTTTGTAAACATTTCAGTTGATATTAGATAGGAAATTTCATCAAATGGCACCTTTATAAAGATAGTCTTTTATAAAACAAATTTTTAGAAGGTGCATTTTATTCATGAATTTAGTTTGGTTTGGTTTTGTGGGGTTTAATGTCATTTTTTCAGCATATGATAGGCCATACATTGTAGCCAGTATATTTGGTGGAGGAAAAACCCAGGAAGAACCACAGACCCACATGGCCAAGCCAAGATTCCATTTCATCCGGAGAGAACATTATAAGAAGTCTTGTAGTGAAAACCCCATTTGATATGAACAATCATTCTGGAGAAGTTAAGTGACAACAAAATTTTCCACATGGCCATTGTGGTTGCCATATTAGACATCAAATTGGCACAGTTTCCATTTAGGACTAAACAGACAACAAAAAATGTCTTTTGGTGAAAACACCACGTCAAAACGACTTTCCATTCAGGAGGAGTAGCCATAACTAGATTTTCAAAATTGTTGCTGTGGTGGCCATATTGTACCTTACATCTGCACCCTTTTCATTTGGGACCAACTAGATACCATAATAAGTCTTTGGTTGAAAACCCATGTCAATGTGACTTTCCCATCAGATGGAGTTGCTATAACAAAATTTTCAAGATGGTTGCTGTTGCAGTCATATTGGATGTCAGGTCGGTACCATTTTCAGTTAGGTTTGGTTTGGTTGTGTGGTTTAATACCATTTTTCAGCACAGGAAAGGCTAAATATGCAGGAAGAACCCCCAAAAACTCCAAAAAGAACCAATCTCTCAGGAAGCCACTGCGGAAAGGGTTTCTCATATACCCATGTCTGATGAGACAAGACTGGACCCAAGCAGACAGGTCATGTCAGGGTTCTGTAAAGGCAAGCTTTTTATACCTTTCAGCCACCCAGGGCACCTTTCTTTAGGACCAACTAAACATCATAAGAAGTCTTTTAGCGAAGACTTCATGTTCATGCAACCATCCATTCAGATGGAGTATCAAGCTGGTCACTGAGTGGTGGCCATATTGGATGTCAGACTGGCATTTAAATCCAACACATCATATGAAGTCCTTGGAGAAAACTCCACATCAATATGACATGCTCAAGTGGAGTTGTGACAAATTTTCAATATGACTGCTGTTTAAACCCCATGTTGATATGACCATCCATTCATGAAGAGTAGCATTAACATGACTTGCAAGATGGCCACTGTGGTGGACATACTGGATGCTCAAACACACCATTTTCATTTAGGATGAACTAGACCAGTAGTTTCCAACCCCTTTTGACTGCCTCCCTAAACAATATTTTTTTTCTGAGCCTCAAGACCCTGTCTCAACATTTTGATAAGTTTTGCCACCCTCAAAACAAATCCTGGCAACCCTCCACTATCCTCCAGAATGTCCTCATGACCTTGATTTGGGATGCAACCCTTGTTGGGAACCACTGAACTTGACCATGGGATGAATGTGTGTGTATAAAGTTTCAAGACAATCTCTTTAGAAGGAGTAGCATTAACAAATTTGTGCTAATGGATGGATACACAATGAATGAGAGACCATCCCATAAACTCTTATGGTCTGTGCCCAGTAGCGCTAAATATTAGCCCCAAAATGATAGTCCAGCTCAAATTTGGTAGCCTTAACAAGACATTTACTGTGTAAGCATGTGTATACTTCAGACCCAAATCCAAAAATATAGTCCCCAATCTCCAGTGAAATAATGCACTGGCAGATCAGGGTTTATTTTCTTTGATTGATTAATCTAACAAACTGCACAGACCCAGATCTTCTGGCACACTGCAGGATGACAGATCAGTGTCTATGCAGTTTTATCATTTGACTTCCCCAGAAATTTCCTTGCCATACTTCATTATAATTATTCACCTTTTGAAATATTCTTCAAGTCTTCATAAAATGTACAATATGTGATGATATCACATAATAGCTTGCAATTCTAGATGTTAATAGAAACCTAGAATTCAGAAGTCCACCTTTCAATATGTTAGCCCATATCAATAATTCTGGTAGCCTGCTATGTAACATCTTAGCCCAAACCCAGAATTTGGATAGCCCACTATTCAAAATGTTAGTCCAGACCCAGAATTCTGGCAGCCCCTATTTAGGTTCCAGGCACACAGATCTGTAAGACTGTCTTAAAAGAGCAAAATATCAATCTGAAGCAAGTATCTTTGCTCCCAAGTAATGAATCATTTACATACATGTTCACAAAGTTTAAACATATAAACTGGAGAGAATAAAAAGTAGGTCATAATTCACTGAATGGATTCCTGGCTAGGTTTCAGCATTTTGGACAATACCTGTACCTAACAGCTTAAATAAGGCAGCTCTCACTACAATCCAGCAGACAAAATCTATTCATAACATATTAATTACCACACAAAGGTCCTAATACATGAAACTCATTCTAGACAGATTGCTCACTGATGAATAGACCAATCACACATAACTGCAGTTGTCCCAGCAGAAAATGAATATGTCTACAAAAGATTGGGTGAAATATTGCATTTATATTAAGAAGGCCCAGGTCTGGGAAGTGAGTTCACATATAAATGAAAGTTGTAACCTTTTAATGGTGTAAAAGTGGTGGCTTTCAAAAGAAATTGTCAACATCAAAAGCTCAGAAGTTTTGATTTGAACAATGACTAAAATTGTTGTGATTGAAAATAGCAATTTTCTGACATTCCTCACATTAAAAGTGCTATAATATTTGGTGTAAGTAAACAGTTGAATAATCTCATGCATTGACATACTATAATTTCAACTTTACATTGTTCATAAATAATTATACCAGCAAAACAAAACCTGAATTTCAGTAATGTTTTTGGTACTGATATCAACTGAAATGAAGATTATATTACCTAAGATTTTAAATTGCATTCTTACTTAAGCCACTGAGCAGTTCTTACATAAGCCACTGAGTGGTTCTTGCATAAGACACTGAGTGGTTCTATAGCTATATTCTCATACAAGACTATCAGCTTAGTCTATGACTAATTTCTTCTTAATATTAGTCATATATAACCCATTTTCCACAATATAACTATTCATGTACTAAAAGTGATTAGTGATACCTTCGTGTGTTAGATGTCAATTCAAACTTATGAACACAAGACATCCATAACTGTGTGCATCCTCAGTTAAATATAAATTCCGAATTGTCTTCAATGCAAGTCTTCATAAAAATGGTGACAATAACTCTTAGACATATTAGGAATATGTAAGTTCTTTAACAAAAATGAGTACACCACATCCAAAACAATTAAAAATGAAAACCTTTAATGGAATAAAAATCACAGGTCTATGATGTGCATATATACAATGCATATCAAGATTTCCCATTACAGACTGTCCTATGCATGTCTGTTTGTAATGCAGAAAATGGAGTATATGTGTCTCAGGATAAATAGACAAGCATAATCCATCCTTTGAAATGGAAGGGGCATATAAACTAATCCCCTTGCTTAGTTATTCATGTCTCTGATTGAGAAATAACCATGGGTAACAGGCCTCAAGTCAACATACCTAACCCATTAATATATATATACATACTGACATTGAAAAAGACCTGCAAAGCAGCAAATTTGCTACCTGTTTTATATAGTTTCATAGAAACTTTTGCTACCATGAAATCTGATAAGAAAGTACTTCCTGATATGCCAGGTTTGAATCTTACTGATCAGAAAGAGCCTTTCCAACGTTTTTAACCTGATGAAGTCTTCGAAAAATCTGAAGCTCGAGGCCAGTGTTTCTTACTTGGGCCAGCAAAGTTTCAAAGTTCACAGGTCAAATGGATCCGTAAATATTCAAAGAATTGTAAATAGAAAATGCTGAAGCAAAAAAAAAAAATACTGATCAAAATCTATCAGAAGCAAAACATTTGTCAAAATTTATCAACCATTCATCACATCCAACTAAGTATCTAATTCAAATAATCCAGTTGCTATATTCTGCCTCTCTCTGTTAACTATATTAACGCTAGTCCGATAAATCAAACCCCCAAAATCTGTGTTGATACTGATGGACGATATGTGGGTCTGATGTGACCTGTTCATTGAAATATGCAATTTTGCTGCATGCTCATCTTTCCGGAACAAACCTGCATACACTTTATACACATACTGGTTTTTGGTAACAGCCATGTCAAGTGCGAAATTCAAAATAGCCAGGGGACAGGTGGTTGTGCTATTTCAGGTGGATTTACAAGTCACCAAACAAAGGATTTGATCCGGAAAGGTTATGTACATGTCACCAAAAGAACCCTTCAGCCGATGGTAGCTGCACGGCCAAGAGAAATACTGGTAAGTGTATAAAATGTATACCGATGTGTACAGCCAAATTTAGATGCAGATAATTGCAGCTTTTAATGAATACGTGATATCAGCCCCTCACCCGAAAATCAAAATCATCACAGGTGAAGTGCTGATTTATCAGCCTATATTAACACCTGCCCTGAAGGGGGAGTAAAATGCATTGGGAAATTAAAGTATGAGTATTATTTCCTAAATGGAATAATTCAACACTCTAGTAGCGAATGTAGGCAAAATATAATGACTGGATTATCTGGGTCAATTATTTCCTTACATTCTCGCATGAAAATAAGGTTGTTTGAAAAATATTTTAAACATGTGCAATGTAGCGTATACAGGTAAATTGTTCCCATTGAATTTGGTTTGTCTTCCATTTTGAATTTTCAGTAATGATATGGATATTTGTACTGCAAAGACTTATTAGTGCTGTCCTTATTGGATGTAGCCTACTGGTTGCAAAGTTTAGAAAGCATGTGAGGCACTTTTTTAAGTATGAAGCACTCAAGTACTCACATAGCAGAAGGAGTGAATTCTATGCTTCATCACATCATCCTATTTGATTCTGGTTTCAGTGTATGTAAACATCAAGTTCAATTCATTACCACTGAATGAATTTTCTATGACGCTGTGACTTTGAGGGGGCCAGAGTTGGCAAAAACAACCCTGGCAACGCCAGCTGAATCTCCATCTTGGCAAGCTAAACAATTCTATGAATAAACTAATCAACAGAATTCCTTTCAGCGCAGCTGAGGTATGATGATGAGAAACAAATCGTACTTTTCTTCAGGTAAAATAAATTCAAACAGTTGACACACCTTTGCCATTTGTCAAAGGAAAGGACAACTTCAAAACTGATGCAATCAAAACTCAACAGGTTTCCAAAATGCATACAAAGTGCATTCCTCTGTTAAAAGCTGCTTCCAAACCAGTGGCAACTAGTGCAGCAATTCAGTGTTTATACAAGTCAAAGCAAGAATATAACAAACTGGTTATAAAATTTAGAACATCACCAACCTTGGTAGCAATATGTCATATGAGCTTTAACATATATTGAACCGTATGTAGCTTAGACCAAGGAAAAGGCCTGGAAGTTGGTTCAAATTACAAGAGTGACAAGGCAGCAGCCATATTTGTAACTGGTAGAGCCAAAAACTGAGACAAAGAATAGGCATTCAGATTTTGCATTTCAAAAAGTGATGGTACAACTGACTTCACTGGTGCCGACCTTGAGAACATACATGTTAGAACAAGCAACTTGGCAAACAAGTCTTCAAAACACTTTGAGTGGAGACCATTATGAAAGAAAATCTAGTAGTATTTACATATGATAATGCATCAAATATGCAGGATAAACAAAATTAAAAGTATTCCTTCCAGGCTGGCACCTCCAAGTGAAACAGAAGCAATATTAAGTACCCATGAGACAGACCAAAGCAGTTCTGAAAGTGATCAAGATATTGATTGTGAAATGGATATGTCAGATAAACATATTAATGCTATAATATATTCTTTTATGAGGGAGTAAATAAGAAAAATAAATTTTTCCCACTTTTAATGCAATGTATACATGTATTTGGTTAAAGACAGTCTAAGGTTATTATGAGAAAATACAATGGAAAACTAAATATATTTATTTTTCTGTGGGCACCTGAAATTTAGTTTGGACCAATGCATTTTGAAATTCTGCTGACCCTGTGGGCCAGTGGCTTGAAAATCATGAAGACTGGATGAAAGTTTAACTAGGTTTCCCATAATTCCTGGAATTTTCAACTCAGCACCATCACAATGGTCTTGAAGATGGGCATGTACTGATGAAAATACCATTTTCTGAATAGCATGTACTGATGAAAATTGCATTGTTTGAATCACATATACTCATGCAAATAGCATTGTCTGAATCGCATGTACTAATGAAACATGCATTGTTTGAATCGCATGTACTGATGCAAATCGCATTGTCTGAATCACATGTACTAATGAAACTTGCATTGTTTGAATCGCATGTACTGATACAAATAGCATTGTTTGAATCACATGTACTGATGAAAGTAGCATTGTTTGAATAGCATGTACTGATGAAACTTGCATTGTTTGAATTGCATGTACTGATGCAAATAACATTGTCTGAATCACATGTATTAATGAAACTTGCATTGTCTGAATTGCATGTACTGATGAAAATAGCATTATCTAAATCGCATGTACTAATAAAACTTGCATTGTCTGAATTGCATGTACTGATGAAAATAGCATTGTTTGAATCACATGTACTGATGAAAATAACATTGTTTGAATCGCATGTACTAATGAAACTTGCATTGTTTGAATTGCATATACTAGTGAAACTTGCAGTTTGAATCGCATGTACTGATAAAAATAGCATTCTTTGAATAGCATGTTCTGATGAAAATAGCATTGTTTGAATTGCATGTACTGATGAAAATAACATTGTCTGAATCGCATGTACTAATGAAACTTGCATTGTTTGAATCGCATGTACTGATGAAAATAGCATTGTCTGAATCGCATGTACTAATGAAACTTGCATTGTTTGAATCGCATGTA
The DNA here is from genome assembly GCA_016617855.1 of Megalonaias nervosa. Lineage (NCBI taxonomy): Eukaryota > Metazoa > Mollusca > Bivalvia > Unionida > Unionidae > Megalonaias > Megalonaias nervosa. Next base: position 16,956 of record JAECUM010004242.1, on the reverse strand, counting down.
CTGATGAAAAGAGCAGTCTGAATCGCATGTACTGATGAAAATTGACTGTCTGAAATGCATGTACTAATGTAACTTGCACTGTCTGAATCACATGTACTAATGAAACTTGCATTGTCTGAATTGCATATACTGATGAAAATAGCATTATCTGAATCGCATGTACTAATGAAACTTGCATTGTTTGAATCACATGTACTAATGAAACTTGCACTGTTTGAATTGCATGTTCTAGTGAAACTTGCATTGCTTGAATTGCATGTACTAGTGAAACTTGCATTGCTTGAATCGCATGTACTGATGAAAATAGCATTGTTTGAATAGCATGTACTGATGAAAATAGCGTTGTTTGAATCGCATGTACTGATGAAAATAGCGCTGTTTGAATCGCACGTACTGATGAAAATAGCTCTGTCTGAATAGTTTGAACAAGGTACATATCAAATGAATGTATGCAGAATGCAACTTCATTTCTGCCAACAAGTTATATCAGACAATGTACTTCACATGAAAGTGGCAGAGTAATCTAAAGCATGCATTGTTATGGATCATTGCTATCTCACCCTTTCTGTGTGGGTTCAAGTCTCAGGTTCGGCCAATGTGGGTATGTGAGAAAGCTTGCCAGTTGCTTCTCGTCAGTTGGTGGTTCTTCCTCCACCATTTATACTGGCTGCCATGTATAGCCTATCCTGTGCTGAAAAGTGGCATTAAACCCTACAACTACTCCACATGAATGAATGACAACCAACACAATTTAAAAGTTTTTTTGTGGTGGGTTACAACAAGCTGATGGCAGCTGGCAAAGCCAGTTGCCAGCTGACTTATGAGATGGCTTATTAGTGTTTTCTTTCTTGCTCAAAAGCAGAAGTTGTAATCTCTCCCAAAATTCACAGCAGAGAGTAAACTCTGGGAATAATTAGACTGCTCCTCAACTATACTGTGGAGAGGAATGAAGGTCATTTTGTTATAATTTCCAAGAAGCTGGAAATATTTTTTAATTTTCTCTATTTCTAATCAACCCATCTTAGCCAATGAAACTTGGCGCCAATAAAATTTCTCTCCATGGCAATGGCATAATGCTCCAAGTACAACACATCTCCATGCCTTCAAAAAATGGCAGTCTGCAGGCATGTCGGATGTATGTTGCCAGGTAATGTCAGTCAGTATCAACCTTGCTAGCTAGCTGGACTACACTTTTGCCATATTTTCATTGTTTTTCTGAACTTATAGCAGCACTTCAAGTAATTGGTGTTTGTGGAGGTGTTGCAAAAGATTAAATAAAAGAAAAATGCAATCTTAATTACAGTTTTCATGCTTCTAAGTGCATGCAAAGGATGTATGCATCTTTTGTTATTATGACTGACAAATTTTTATGCATTGAGTTAGCAATTAATAACTTGCCTAATTAACTTAATTGCTGTAGTATGGATTATCTTATTGCTAGGAAAGTCATTGAAGTGAATGAGAGTTTAATTTTCAATAAACTTATGTACACTGTTGCTCAATAATTTACCATATTTGTTTGTGTATTTTTGAATGGCAAATTGTAGAAAGTAAATACACAGAACAAGCCACACTCAGAAAATAAATACATCAGATCCCCATTATAGCCAAAATTATGAACAATAACTCTTCCAAAAATAGAAACGGATGTTCTCTGAAATGGTACATGGGGAAACCCACCACTTTGATTGCTTGTAATATATCAGGACAAACTGTTCATGCAGTAGGGACTACTTGGAAAGCTTTTCATAAATAAATACTGCTAGTTTTGACACAGTATAATCAAAAGATCCCTCTTCGTTCAGAAATTAACAATGAAAATAAGCCCCATTTCTGTTTGTGATCACATTTTGTTACCATATACTGCACAAATGCCACCATTTTTACTTGAATTGAGAATGTAATCAATAAACTTCTTGATAAGTTTGTCATCTCATTAAAGAATGCCTCGAATTTGAGAGACTATGCAACATGTGACTGTTCTCACTGACAGCATCTAGTGATTTTGACATGCAAAATGAAGTGTACAAAGATAAGTGCAAAACACCTCACATTAAAATTTACAAGGTTTAATTACTTAAAATTATTGGCCATGCAAAGGCAATGCAGGGATCACTGTCTTAAACACTGTAAAACAGTTCTTTGTTTTACTTCCATACAAAAATTGGGATCATTTATTTTTCTAACAACATTTTCAATGGTCCAGACTACCACCAATTACACAAATACATGCATCCAGACCAGGCACTAAAAAATAATTACTTTTCTCTATGCCTAGATAATTTGTCTTCTAATGAAAATTATCAAATTTTCCCAAATATTGTCTGAAAAATTAATATCTTTATGGTCACAATTGTGTATCAATGTGCCCAGCATGTACATGTACAACATGGGTAGCTAAAACATTTTGCATTAGAACCTTGCTTGCATCAAAGAACACTAGCATGATAATGTTTTGTCACACTTTCACATATAAAGAATTCTGGTTGTATTTCTGGTAATCATAATTCAACTTTAAACACATATCCTTTCAAACCTTAAATTATTATTTTTAAAATATTATTTGATTGTGTTTCATTTCAAACTTTCTTTCCTAAAGTTAGTGCAGCATGTACTTGTACTCAAGTATAATTTAGGTACATCTTAGGACTCAAGTCTATATCTGGAAATGAAGTATTTAACACAAAGAGGAGACAATTCCTGCTGACAATTTCATAGACATGTTACTAATGATTTTCATTTCAATTACATTAAAATTTGCCTTACGGCAACCACGGAGACTCTTACCTTTTCTTGTATATCATGTATATATGAGGTCTGTAAACACTACTGTTTTAAAAACACATGGGAGAATGATTCCACATGACCTACTTTTAATTTAATGATATCACAAGATATAATGCTTGTACCCTAATAAAAAAAATCATACGTTTTTTTTAGCTCTGATATTTTACATTTCATGCCTACAGTGCAGGTGTCTTACTTTTCTACCATTTAACACTGACTAACCTTTTCCTACACTAAAGCAAGCTCAGTGCCATGGTTGTATTTGGTCGCTAAAATGATAAGATGTGCCGAATGGAATGTGTTTTAATCTAACTAATGCACAATTTTTAGCATATGTATAGTAAATATATGACCAAATATTGCATTTCTCATCAATGGAATATATATATATATATATATATATATATATATATATATATATATATATATATATATATATATATATATTCCAATTTGCAAAACTGTCCAGGAAGGGGTGGGTGTTTAAACATGTTCTCATAAGTAAATAAGCAAGAGATAGTGCTGTTTGTGACCGCAGATTTGAGTAATAGAAGCAGAGTCAAATTTGCTACTTCAAATACCCAAGTCTAAAACCTGGTACCTTTCGCTGCCCAAACAACAATGTTCAGAATTTTTAAAAAAATAATAAAATTTGCTTTCAAAGTTACAAACTGTAAAAGGCACATAAAAGCTATAGTGTTTCACACTGTGCGAATATGGCAGCCTTCCATGAAAAAAAATAACATGCAATTGTGCATCACATCAGAGAAAATATTGGCTGATTCAATTTCATGTTAGCAAATGTCAAACTATACCATCTTTGACCAACTCCCTGCATAATACTTATTCAATTATGATCAAATGTATTGCTCCTGGCTATCCTCTGCAGTTGATACACTGTTAGGATCAACACTGGTATCCAGGAAGTACCCATTAATTTCAATATCGATGAAACAATGCAACAGCTCAGTCTTAACAATAAACATTTATCAATCTCAGCTAGTTAATTGTTTGTCAATACTGTCTCAGACAAGTGTTGGGTAAGTCAGGTTTAATTACTATTGATTGCAAGCTTGCACAAATATACACTGAACTTTGTTGGAAATGCTGAACCGTCACAAAATTAAATATTAATCCTATGATGAGATTTGAAGGCCATTTTTGAAGATCACACCACATAGCGAGTAACAATTTAATCACAGTTCAATCAAAGCATAGGCATGATATACAAATTTAAATGATGCTTCTAACATATGGGCAAAGAGACCAGGTGAAGATTTTCTTCACTTACCTTACAATTTTTCTTCCTGGGAACCCATGTAAGATTTTTTTTATGTGCTACAACAGTAAAGGTCTGTAACATTCTTCCAATCTGTTTCATAAGAGACTTTTGTGAGCCTTATAGACTGTTTCTTCAAGGTCATTATTCAATCAACAAATATGAAATAAAAACTGATCAAATGTACAAATTAGTTCAAAGTTATCAATAATGCCATGAACAACTGCAACAACAATTCAAATTTTTTAAAAAATATACCCTGGTAGTCATTCTAGAGAGATCACATACATTTATTAAAAATAATTCAGATGCTAAATTCCAATTTGCGAGAGTATATATATATATATATATATATATATATATATATATATATATACTAGTACAAATCAAAACCAGTGGTTAATACCCAGAACCATCAATTTCATTTTCACGAATCAATACAATAACCCAAACCATAACTGTATCATCAATGCCATCCCAAGCAACCTTTGCAATTTCAACTGACTGCCATTTAAATTAACTTTTACAGCTGAGCCACTTTAACAAAACTGTAACATTTTGGTTTATATTGTAGCACTGACAGCCTTGAAATTTTCAATTCTGAGCTGGCAATTTCAAAAGATAATGAGAAAGTTGCCATGAATTCACCAAGCAGGGATTTTTTTCCCTCAAAAATTCTGCAATACTTCTTTCAATTTCATTTATAAATACAATCCTATATTAGTAATGTTTCATCTTTCAGGTGAGATTAGTGTGATATCAAGAAATCTCTATAAAATTGCCTCCTCTAATTTACTGTGAGCTTTATTACTGTTGTTGAGAACTTAACCACAAGATTAGGACAGAGTAAAACCAGAATTTTCACTTCACAGAAACCAGATTTCAACTTGACCTGAATGTTTAAGTTAATACCACATTTAATCTTCCTGGAATGAGTTGTACAAGAGCTAAAGCACATAAATTGTGATATTATTAAACTGAATTTACTGTCACACATGCATTCTAAATATGGATTTTTGCAATTTGAAGCTGAAGGCAGACAAATTTTGTTTTGAAATAATACCACACAAGGCTGAGGTATCTTCGTGATCAGTGTTGGGGTGGGTGGGTTGGTGAACTTACCTCAGCAAGTACACTGCTCTCTCAATATCACTGAGTTGCTCGTCAACTGTAAGCTGCTCAAGCTCTTCATTTGACTGAAATATGAATACGAATTCAAATTAAAAATAATAAGTAGGAGTCTCTAGATGAAACTGGACCATCAAGATGATATCTTCAAGATGATTAGTTACCTTAAGAGTTTTAGGAATAGGTCGTTCATCAAGGCTGAGCTCTTTTAAGTCATCGGCAAGCGATGTTGTCGACGGATCTGAAATCTCCATTGCGTGCATCAGGATGTCATTTCTTGGCAATCACATACTCCTTCAATTTGAATCAGCAACTAGGCCACATGATTAAAAAACAATGTAATATTTCAAGCTTCCAAAAGCGCTATCACCTTGTGTTCACGGGTTGGCTTCACTTGACAACACAATCCGCCATGATGCTTTCCCCTAGCGTGAAATCTCGTGTGGCATATACGCCTCGCGATGTTTTGTTGCCCGGGAAGATTAAAATATTTCGACATGGATAGCTGCCTTCCTTTAGCTGATATAGGCCTTACCATTGGGAACCATAAAAAAAACCCAAAAAACAAAAAAAACAAAAAAAACCAATAAATAAACAACACAAAAAAATCCTCAAAGCAGATGAAATTACTGCAGTACACGACTGAACAGCAAGGTATCAAATGTCAGGATAGCCTAAAGATATTTGTATTGATAGAAGGATAATCAGGAAGAATCCTTAAAAAGTTCATTTGGTTTTTGTTGAGGAAAATGTGAATAAAATCTTAAAGTTTCTTTGTTCTGTAGCGTGCAAGCTTATAATCTTTGTTTTTCAGCGGCTAAAGGCGTTCAATGCAATTATAACTTTTTATTTCTTCGGGTAATTGCGCCACAACAGAAAGACCAATTATTACAAGGTCCCGTAGAACGCTGTATCTCAACTGCAAAAAAACAACTGGAAAACATCTCCCAAAACGGCCTACTGCGAACAGTGACATAATGTAATGTACTTGCTTGCGACTCAAATCACTTAAAAAAAAAAAAAAAAAAAAAAAAATTTGAAACAACAACAATTATTGTTGACGTCGCTGATGCCGTCAGGAGAAAAGTATACTTATGAATAACCGTTTTCTAAAAACAGGTTAAAGCAAGAAGAATGCTTTAATTTTAGCAATGTTATTTTAAATTCATCATTTTCAATGGCTAATTATGTAAATAAACCCTGGCAGTTATAAAAGATCTCCCCTCTCTCTCTCTCTCTCTCTCTCTCTCTCTCTCTCTCTCTCTCTCTCTCTCTCTCTCTCTCATCAAAGGTAATCTTATTGATATTTGTCTATGCGGACAAATACTTTAGTAGTTATAGGGGGCTGTTTAGGGACAATGGGAATTTAACATGGCGAAAACCCCTGGGGCTGTTTCGGGACAAAGGAAATTTAACATGGGGATATTGGGCCTGTATAGGGACAAGGGAAAGTTGGGTTTGTATAGGGACAATAGGAATGATGACGATATATTACTGGACATTGGCAACAATGTTGCAAGTGGCTGACCTCAGTCGGGCCAAACAGTGACAGCTATAACGCTTGGCGCGGCGGGTTAGTTCAGCTAGTTCAGCGGTGAAACTATACGAATAATAACGCTTGGCGGGGAGGGACATATAACTTGATATAACGCATGGCTGGCCGGGTAAGTCCAGCTAGTTCAGCGGTGAAACTATACGAACTGATTGGAAGATTCCATAGTCAGGCTGAGAGATCTTGCCAAACTAGGAATAAAATATAATTATATTACTCGACAGACATAGATATAGACAAAGAAACAAAGACACAAACGGAACACAAACACAAACACCAAAACACAAACGGAACACAAACACAAACACCAAAACACACACACACACACACACACACACACACACACACACACACACACACACACACACAAAATATTGCAAAGAGAGTAAATCTTTTTGAGGCAATGAAGTGGCCCTGCAAAGAGTATTTGGGTTTCTTCTTCTTCTTTGTCTTCGAAGTTCTTCTTTTCCTCCACCAACTTCTTATTTTCTCTCCTACATTCTTCATTTTCTTTTTCTTCTCCTCTTTCTCCTTCTCCTCCTACTCCTCTTTTTCCTCTTCTCATTCTCCTCTTCTTTTTCTATATTTTCGTTCCAAGCTCTCATTCTTTTTATTCTCTTCGTCTTCCTTCTCCTACTTTACTTGTTTCATTAACTCTCTCAATCTTTCCTTAGTCTTCTTCAAATTATTTGGCAACTTGATCATTCTCCTTTCTAGAGATCTAGTTAGCCCTGAGAAGGTTTTTTTTTGTTTTGTTTTTTTCAATTGCACCTTTCTTAATGGTGGCACCTCCCTGGTTGGGCACCACAGACACAACAACGGCTCCAGTCCTGCTCCCAATTGATGTTTGTTGTTGGGAGCGCAGAGGGGGTTTGAGTGGCTTCACTATCCAACTCCTCAGTTTGAGGGATAGTGAACACTTATTCTCTCTTTCTTCTATGCCATACCCTGGGATGATGTTACTGACGCTAAGGCCCCTACTCTTGCCTCTGCCTCTCCAATTCTTCATCCCAATTTTCTATCTGGGGGATTGCAAATCTCGGTGGTTGTGGTACTTATCCTTGTCGTGGCGGTGGTGGTGACGGTGTCCTCACTGACGGTTTCATCTCACAACTAGGTCTCAGAATCAGGCGAGGCAAGCTCTATCTTTTCTTCTTCTCTTCTTCACGTCCTCTTCTTCCAATCGGGCTTCTTCGGCTATGGCCTCCATTGCCAGCTCGTCCAGGATACGTCGGACATACTCCAGCTGCATTTGGAGTTCCAACAATTTGGCAATTCTGTTACTTGTTTTTTATGTTGACTAGTCAATGTTGGGTAGCCAGACTGATTTCGGATTATAGTCGCGTATGCACTCAATGCTTCTGGGACTGGTTGTGGCCCTAGGCTGGGCGACGGTCCCCTTAAGGGGGCGCTTGGCCCTAGGCTGGGCCTGGGTAGCCAGACTGACGAACGCTACACTTATGTGTATGAAGTGCGGACGTGAAGGAAAACACCCCTAACAACAAACTCACAATACCCATACCACAATAAAAAAAAAAACATGGGATGCTCGGACCTTATAGAAACACTTACGTTGACTTTTTTCACCTACAGACAAACATACACTATCTGACAAGCCAGAGAAACGAAGTGCTTATAGACACACTTCTATTTTTTAACTAACAATTATACAAAATTATATGATTGACAATTTGACTAGTATCTCTTTTCAAGATGGTTTGGGATAGCCCTGAAAAGGGCTGTTGTGTTGACGGGGTTGTGGAAATTTTTTTATCGTCTAAGACTGCGTCCCCATCAAGATGCAGGCTTTCCTACAAGATAGGGTCTGCTTCTTCGGAATGTAAAGGAGAACTCTTTTGTGTCTACACAGCGGTCCACAAAGCCTCTGTCTGGTTCCTGCTGCAGTTGCTGTTCTCTCTGCTGTTTCTGAAGTCTATACTTCTCCATCCATTCTTCTTGCTCCTTCTTGATTTCATCTCTGAAGACCTCTCCTATCAGGTCTTCAACCACTTTTAACATCCTGACATTCTCTATCTCATCAGGCTTGGTATCAGGTTTTGCATGACACGATGTAAATTCACATATGCTTCATTCAGCTTGGCTAGTCTTGAAGGCATCTTCATAGGTGAACGAGTCAACCATGGATGATCAGACGGCAAACCGCCCCGCTTTATATGGCTCAAACGCGGACGCGATAGAAAACATCCCTACAATGTTTTGGGTAGGAACGCTATGATAGCTGATTTCATGGTGAGGGATAGAGAGAAGTCATAGAGCATTTATAGTCACAGTGTTTTTATAAACAAACGACAGACACATTTTTTTTTCAAAACACAACATTTTTTATTTAACTCACAAACAACTAACAACTAACAATATCAAAATTTTCAAACAAACTATTTCTAACAAGGTTGACAATATTGTGAAGTTAAGCCAGACTTCCACTGATGGAAGTCATTGGGCCATTGATGTACATTACGTCTCCCAGCTAAAGATAAGAGATATCCATAATGGTCACAAAACCAACGATCTACTTATTCATCGTTTCTAGAACAGTTACAATCAAAATAAGTCACCAAATTTTCTAAGGGATATCCAAGACTGCGTTGATAAAGAAAATACACACAAATATTGTCCACACACCATGGAATCTGTGCTTTGTAATTTTACATGTTTGAATCGTGTCGTCTGGGCATTTCTTCTCATAAAGTCGATAACGTCGTCTTCCAAAGGTGGTAATCCGTACGAATCAAATTACTCCACACAATCATCGTGCGGAAATTAGACGGCTACCCAGTGGGTTCCTGGGAGATGACTGTCGTCCGTGTTGATGACATAAGCTTGATGGTCTTGAGGTTTGCGATGAGACAATTCATCTTTAGCACGCAACACAGGATTCCAAGAAGCAGTGTACGAACTGTTGTTCAAAAGGTAATAAAGTTCCCAGGTATCCATTTTTATTTTGTTGTTTATTCTTGTTTTTTTTTTTCACAGGTAATGATAAGTCATCAATTCAATCCTGACTTTTTGCTTGAAAATCTCTGACAAGTAACCGTTTCTTCGCTTCGTCTCCGCACTCTGAGCCAAGAGAGCTTCGATGTGATGGATCTCTAGAGCAATCAGTGGAGGGAAGGAACGATCACGCAAGTTTTTATACCACTGATACAACACTGCTTCTTCTGAGATGAGACCCCAAGCGTCCTCCAGATAATCGTCCAATTTTTCTTCTTGACTCATCATCAGACAATTATCGTTTTGAATTTGACTGGGATCATTCTTTTGACATCCATAGCAATCTTTCGTGCTCAATTCCGTAATTTTATCCGCCCTGTGTTTGGCAAAACAGGAGACTAAATGTTGTTCTTATTCTGGCCATCTGGACCTCATCACTCTGTCCTCTTTGTTTTCCACGGCTTCCACGATATCCTCCCATTCCATTTCCAAAGATTCTCCACCATTAAAAGAGGGATTATAGTCTTCCATAGCTTCTAATAGTCTAGAATGACTTCTCTCAAACTTTTGATTTCTATCGTATTATCGAATTCGGCGTATAAGATGACGTTCACCATTTCATCAGGGTCTCGGTTTGCAAACTGAAGTAGTACACAAATCTGGCCGGATTTTATAGGGTGGAAATGTCCCTCGTCGCTGCCTTGGTCGGGAGTAAAATCAAAAGCCCACAAAGTGTAACCTCCTGCACAATCTTGGTACGTAATGCCGTGGCTGGTGATGGTCCCTAACTGTCCGGTGGCTTCGTACAGGGACAAGCACGATCTGAAGTAATTCTTCTTCTCAAAGTCAGGATCGAAGGGTCTGGTACACAAGGTCTTGCCATCGCGACTGACTTCGATTTTGGACACACCAAAGTGCTGAAAGTGGAAAGGACTTTGATTGGGGGCTCCATTGAAGGTTGAAATCTCGACGATACCAATGATTAAACGTTTGGGTAACTGTCTTTGGAACAGATGATCTTCGATCATGGATCGCTGTCCTCTGGGAATGGTGAAGGTTTTCACTTCCACGAGTTGTATCAGATACTTGGCAGTCGTTCTGCTCAAAGTGTGACTGATGTCGTTTCCCACTTTAGGTAACACTTCCACGCGTCGCACGTAAAGTCGGGCTTCTTCAATTTAGGTTTTGTAATCGGTAGTACGCTATCAAATGGAAAGCGGCACTGCTGCGATTCAGTCTCAGACAGACATCCACACCATTCAACAAATACTTCTCTTGCAACCTGTGTCCAAATGCAAACTATCCATCAGTTCTAAACTCTTCCCATCCTTGATTCTGTCTCGACGGGCGTTGAATAACACATTGAGGTTTGGTTCTTTATCTGTAATCAATTCGGTGTCATTGAATTTGCCTGCTGTGTCAGGTTTCCATACCATGCAAGCATCCAGATGAGTGTTCTTGGCTTGTTTTCCGTACGTCAAGAGATTGTCCAGGTACGCTCGGTAAGGGAAAGTATCCATGCTGCTGCTGACCAGTTTGTTATTCAAATACAAATCCACTCCACTGAACAAAGAATGCATTAAATTGTTGACGGGAGCTACTTCCTCAGTGTCTATAGGACTTCCATCCTTATCGAGAACTTTGACTTTCAAGTACAAGTAACTGCTATTCAGATCGATGTAATCTTCGGACTGTCCTTTGATTTCGAACTCGACGGGAGCTGCATCTGTCAAAGAGGAGACGAGATGAAATTCTACCCATTGAGATTCTTGCATCGTCATCATGGTGGGTGGCATGGCAAACAGATCCAGTTCCGACTTGGAACATGCGCAAGACTCTCGGTGCATCAATTTCTCTCTCTCTCTCTGTCTCTCTCTGTTTCTCTCTGTCTCTCTCTCTCTCTCTCTCTCTCTCTCTCTCTCTCTCTCTCTCTCTCTCTCTGATTTAATAATCAAAAACGTCTAAATCTGGGACGGTTCTTCTTTTCTTGGTCTTTCTAGCTCTGGGTGTGTGAAGTCCTTTGAAGGGGTGTCTTCGTCGTCGTCTCTTTCTGCCTTGTCCTTGCTGTGGTGTCAGGGAAGCAGGAATGTCTGACTCGGCAGCGTCCAGGGCATTTATAGACGTTTCTCGTCGGCCCAAAATGTCTTTGCCAGTTTGAAGCAGGATATTTTTGCCTGCACTCAAGAAAGCTTCTTTGGGGTTTTGTTTGTCGGTGATGACATTTTGGAGAAATTCCTTGCATTGCGTCAAAGCGGCCTCTTTCAAGGAGTGCAATCCTCGTGACATCATCGGTTTCAAAACGGGAGCCACCGAACGAAAGGTCGATTTCAACATATCTCCTGAACCATGTCCTCGCTGTCGAGCGACTCCTCGGTACACTAGATACATGATTTATTACAACTCGTTAGACAATCGTTTTCGAAAATGGAGTTTCACCGTAACTTTATCTTCGGTAAATGGAATGTTTTGTCCCAGATCTCCTTTTATAGTAATGTTGACAGTGTCGAAATACGACTTACTGACGGGCAAAAAGTGAGGATGTACAAACTCACGGTGAACATGATAGGTGTTTCCACCTTCCTTCTCAGCGTTCGTGGCAGAATCCGTTTTGAAAGGAATGACACGCAGTAACGGTACGGAGGTGTGTCCCACCACGTTGTACTCCACCACATCGTAGTACACAAAGGTCAAATTCAGTCCTTGGTTCAGTTCTACCGGGGAACGAAACCGCTTTGCAAAATCCGAGTTGCTGGTAATGGTTCGTATGGATCCACCCTGGAGCATCTTGACGTCTCCACCAAAAATGCCAAACAATTCAGGACAAAATCTAATACCTACCACTTTGTTCGCCGGAAATTTCATCAGCAGGTGACGAGCTACTTTATGGTACTCAATGGTGACATTTTTTCTGTTCAAGGCTCTGCTAAACACGGCATTCAGTTTGTTAGCAATCGTATTCACCAGATGTTGACAGCTAAAATAATAGCCTCCAGGAATGTGCAACAGAAAGATGTGCCATTTAAATCTTTCGGTCGGTAATTGTATCTTAGCTTTACTTACAGCACCTGCATGATTTTTGAAGTAATCTTGCACTTGTTCGTCATAAACTCGACCGCAAAAGTGATTTGATTTTCGATGATATTTAGAATCTGTGTAGGATGAATTATTTCCACCAAAGACATTTCTCAATGGGCTTCGTGATTCATTTGGGTAGCCTGAGGTAATTTGGCCGTGAAACAGCACAATGTGTTTTTGGGAAATACATCCATGGAACTGTCACTGGGTAACGTTAAGCAAAATTGTTTATTCATAATTCCAGAGTTCTGCTGTCCAAGGGGTCGCTGAAGGCCAGAGAAGTGTCTAAAACAAGGCTGTTGTTGTGGTCGTTGGGGTGGTGACTGTTGGGCACAAGGCTCCCGTTATTACCGTTTGAAGAGTATTTCAGGGAAGGACTGGGAAGAAGGTAACCGATACAACTGCTCAGTAAAATGGTCCACAATTGTTTGTCTCCTTGTTGCAAACTCAAATTGGCAATGGCAGCACCAATGACACAATACACCACAAAGATTTGGCAGAAAAAGACAATTTGCGTTTTAGGCACACGTTCTCCACACCACACCCATAAGGGCTGCTTTTGTAGATCTTGAACAGAAGAAGAACTCGGTGAAGGAGTGGTCACTGCTGTTTTAGCGGTTGAGGCTGTGTTGAAAGGCATGATGATCACTTCTTTTTATAGTCGATGACTTGCGAAGAGTCGATCCAAGAATCAAAACTGGGAGGATATCCTTTCCAACGTACTTTGACTTCTTTTGATTCTTTTCCACACTTTACGGGGTCTTCGATCGAGAATGCTTTCTATCTCGTACACTTCGTTTTCTTTTTAGGTCACACGTTGTAACTCGGGCAAGTAAAACGTTCCTTTTAACACTTCCCCGTTCATGTCTTCCAATTCATAGACGGCAGGATGACGGCCACGCACTCGTCCAGTGACACGAAATAATTCGGTGGTCCAGTTGGGTAAGTAACCTTTGTCGAAAGTGCGTTTGGTTTTGCCAATGCGCACCCAATCTCCCGTCCTCAACACTTTACCTTTCTTGGGGACAGTCACAGTCGGGGACGTACCAAACAGACGCTCAAAGACGGTCACTTCGTTGTCGGGAGTCACTTCTTTGGAGGCACGTCCAATGCTCCGATGGTAAGACTGGTTGTACGCTTGGACTAGGTGCGGTAGGAAGTCGATGTACGTGAGAGTGTGTTGATGCGTAAAATATTTCCACATGCGTTCTTTCAAGGTGCGTTGAAAACGTTCCACGATGCTGGATTTGGTTCCGGAATTGTGGGAGGTAAAAAAATGAATGTCTCGTTTCTTTAATTCTTTTCGAAAGCTTGGTTCAGAAATTCGATGTCTTTGTCAGTTCGCCATCGAAGAGGGTGACGACCATTTTGTTTCAACACCAGTTTGAAGGCTCGCACTAACTCAATGCTCGATTTGGAAGTCAATGGCACGACCCAGGCAAATTCGGAAAAGACGTCGATGACACAAAACAAATATTTGTAACCACGATTGTAGGTGGCCGAATGAGAGACATCGGCTAAATCGGCTTGCCATTGATGATCGATGCCCTTCACTCGGGTGCGACTTCTAGAAAATTTTCGTCGAATGGGTTTGTGTAAGGTGTACGTGGCTTGTTCTTGTAACCATCATTGCACTTGAGGTAAACGGACATTTTTCAATCGGATTTTGGCAGCACGATACAATGTCTGAACTCCTCCGTAACCTGCAGGATCGGCTGAATCGTAGTAAATGCTGGCTAACACATTCTCCTTCAGGAATTGGTTTTTAATAGGTCACCCAATCTTCACTGATGCTACTCTGGATGGGGCGAGGTGGTGGTTTGGAAACGACTTTACATGTCCGGTGTGCCGCAGGAGAAGAAGTAGAGGGTGGTGGTGGTGGTGGCGGTGGTAGCGGGGGTAATGGGATGGCTTTTGTCTTCTTTTCTTTTTTCACTTATGTTTCCCTTCTTTCTTTTTGACTTCTGTCGAAGGAGAAGTGGACATCATCTTTTTAACCCAAGCTTTGAGTTCTTCTTGTTGGGGTGTAGGGGAAGGGGTCAACAAGGACGCTGCAATCTTACTAGTGATGGGAGCTGCTGACGGTGCTTGAAAGACTTCTCGTGCCTCTTTTTCCTTACGCATCCGTGGGGCTGCGTCTGTCTTGACCGCTGGGGGTGTGGTGGTGGTGGTGGTGGTGATGATGGTGGTGGTGATGGACTTTTCATCAGGGCCTTAAAATCTTTCAGAGTTGGCAGAGCTCTTTTGTCTAAAGCTTTCTGGTGAAAGAGTTGAAGTCGTTGCAACACCTGACCGTACCGTTGCAATTTTTCCGTTTCTGACAAATGTCTACGATCCATCAACGATTGCAATTCGTGTTGCAACTGGGACATCTCGGACAAATGAGGATTGGGAGGTAAATGCGGGGTTCGTTGTTCTTGCCAAAGATGGAATTCCATACATCGTTTGTAAGGCACTAATGCCAGTTTTCGTCCTTCGATCAGATTCCAAAGGTCACGTCTGAGATCTTTTGAATCCAGAGGGCCCTTTTATCTTCTTGACCCTTTTAATCTTGGACCCAAGGATAAAACGCTTCCCAGGACTCCTCCCAGCATGGCTCCCGCTATTCCTTTGACAAAGAAGTCCTATCAGGGGTAAAAATCCTCCGCGTTGCACCAACATCATTCTCTTTTGACGGATGGGTATTTTCTTTTGGACCATTTGGCGAAGAACGTGTCGATGTTTGGCTAAACATTCTTTCTGGTGTTTAGACAAAGGTATCGTTCCTTTCAATACATTCAGACAACATTCGCTCACGGTATCGATGACGTCTTTGAAGGAGGTTTGAATGAGTTGTTTTCGCATGGGTGGAGGGGTTTTAGACAGGACGAACAACATGTCCCACTAACTGGCTAAACGAGGAGGCAGTCCTTTCCTTTTCTTTGCTGTTTTGGCAAGAGAGTGGTGTGCACTTCTTTTAGGGGACATCTTTTTTGGTTCAGGAGCAAAAATACACTGGCTTGACATGCGTCCTTTTATCTTATTTTTAGGCTGGTGGTAATGCACCAGGAAAACTTTTGAGAATCTGTTGTAACACAATAGACATAAGCCCCCCCCCCCTTTGGTTGCTCATCTTTTTCTTTGGACAATTGGATCTTTTCAGGGGTAGACGACGATGCTTGGCTAAGCGTTTTTTTGGATGATGAGATTGTCCTTTTCTTTTACCTCTTCCTCTTTGGACAGGAGAACGACGATGATGGTGGTGTGCACTTCTTTGAGGGGACATATTTTGGCGTTCAGGAGCACACAAACACTGATCCCCATCGTTTGCACAGGTCTTTCTGGTACTGGAATGCGTCGCCACTGATTGTCTTTACGTCGTATCAATCTTGATGACAGGCATCACGCGTCGTGGAGGGGTTGGAAACGGACTAAAGCGGGACAGTTCTTGCTTGGATAAATCCAGTAAACTCTGTAACATGCCTGATCTCTCTTGTACTTTGATTTTGGGGGCAGGTACTTTGTGAGCAGCTGCCACTTAAGCATAAGAGGAGGAGGGTGTCACCGCTGGAGGAGAAGTTCTTGGAGACACGGATTTCCATTGTTTCTACAAAGTAGCAAGAACGGGTGTCAAATTGGGCTTGGCTGGCATCACCAGCAACGGAGAAGTGGAAGAACCTGAGGATACTGGAGACGCGGTCACCGTCGCTGTAGGTCGTGGTTTTGGAGATGAAAGGTTGCGTACTGGCCGAAGTGCCTCTCTTGCAGGTAGAAGCTGTTTTCTGGGGGCTTTTCTTTATCTGGGGACTTTTCTTTTTCTGTGGCTGTGACCTGGTCTTGACACCGCTGCTCTTTTTCTTCTTCTGGATACATTTGGGTCGGGGAGTAGCTTTTTTCTTGGTGAGGACTTTGGAGGCATTGGGATCCCATTTTAAGAGGGAGCGAATGATGACACCTCCTAGGGAACCACTACATCCAGGTTTCAAAATGATTTGCTTTTTGGTTTGAGTGTCGATGCGGAGATCTGCCAGTTGCGTCAAGGCTACTTTGTTTCTCTCAAAAAAAAACAAAACGTTTGGTTTGATGTGGAATGTGAATGATGCCTTGCAGTAATTGACGTGCTCTCACCGTAAACCATCGGATGACTTCTCTGAGACTGGTTTCTAAGACACGAGCACGTATTTGTGGATTTTTTTTTTTTTTT